>VMKM01004887.1:0-11479 GCA_008360985.2 Macquaria ambigua
GGGGGAGCAGGAGAGAGAGAGCAGGAGGAAAGAGAACATACAGCAGCACAATACAGTTTCACACAGAGATGCAACACAATGGCCGCGGCAATGGCATGGCTGTCAACACCAACAGAAACAATACTAAGAGCAACATTACAGCAGCAGTACTAATAATAATAGCAACAGCAACTGCAGCAGCGGGTGCAGAGGAGGAGCACGGGGGCAGCAGGTGCAACCACAGATCCAGACTCTACAGCTCCGGAGGCAGAAACACCTGCAGAAAGCAACAGAAGGAGAGAGACAGGGGAGAGAAAGCACACAACTACGGGAAGAAGCTGAATTAGTAACAAGCATTGATGGGATATGAGGGCGTACAGATGGAGAGGAAGAGGAGGAGAGAGGAGCTCAGTGCATCATGGGAAGTCTTCCGGCAGTCTGGGCCTATAGCAGCATAACTAAGGGGGGGCTCAGGGCTCACCTGAGTCAGCCCTACTATAAGCTTTATCAAAGAGGAAAGTCTTAAGCCTACTCTTAAATGTGAGGAGGTTGTCCGCCTCCCGTACACAAACTGGGATCTGGTTCCACAGGATATATATAAATATATGATAAATGGTGTTACTGCAAGAGTAAATGTGAATCAAGAAAAAGTAGAAAGTCAGCACGACAAGCGAATAAAAGTAAGCAAAAAATAAATTTTTTTTCCCCTCTGAGCACCACTGAGGTGCTCCTTTGCAAAACATGTGCATGGGTTGATGTGATTATGGTTACACTGGTTAGCGCCCAGTGTGAATGTGTAGCATTGTGTTTGTGTGAATCAATGTGTTGCTGGAACTCATAAATGTTCTTGTGTAAATAAGACTATAAACCAAACTCCTCATGATGAATGAAGCTGCAGTGGTGATGACAGGGGTTATTCTTGGTCGTAGAGCTGCAGGGCTCAATGTTGAGTTCATCTGCAGCCTCTACTTGGGAAATTCAGTTTCTCTCATTTCCCTCTCATTTTCCTCCAGTTTCTCTACCTTTTCCTCTTGTCTCTGTACTTTAATGAAGGACTGGGGTAGCAGAGCAGGTAAGCCCTGACTCCTCCTGCTAACATGTTGAAATGGTAAATGGACTTGGATGAAATTTACATAGCGCTTTCCAACCTTAACAGTTCCCAAAGCGCTTTACAGATTGGTCTCATTCACCCATACATTCACACACTGATGGTGCAGAGCTGCCTGCAAGGTGCTGGCCTCCATCAGGAGCAGCTCAGTGTCTTGCCCAAGGACACTTCAACATGTAGACAGAAGGAGCCGGGGATCAAACAGCCAACCCTGGAATTAATGGATGACCCGCTCTACCTCCTTTCTGAGCCACAGCCGACCAAATGTCCTTGGTCAAGACGCTGAACCCAAAATTGCTTCAAATGAGTGTGTAGCTAAGTTGTTTTGGACAAAAGCATCAAATACATATATGTAATAAAGAAGAGTCAAACTAGAAGTATGATTTTCTTTTGCTCAAGTTGATCCATTTTCAAGTCACATAGATGCATGATCACCTCATTGTGCATTGCCTAGAGTGAATCTGCGTTTCATGTCCACTTGTATTTTTCCATTGACTCTGTCTGCAATTTTGCCGCCTCTTAAATTAGCTTTACATTTAGTCTGAGCACAAGATAAAGCCCGGCTTGGATCTTTGTTCTTCTTTCCTTCCTTATCTATACTTAGAAGACATTTTCAGAAGTACAGTTTTTTTGTTAGCTACTTATTGTCAGAATGCTGTAATTACTAAATACTGCTGTTACTTTAGAGAATAAAATGACTCTACTGACCCCCCTGATTGTAAGTCATCATTGAGAATGTCTATCTTTTAGAACGGGGCTCTGCTGGCAGGTCAGTGGCATGTACCAGTCTGAAGGAATGTATGTGAGGGAAGCCAAAAACATGCGGCTCACAACAATGCAGAGTGAGGTTTCAAAGAATTCCACTGCAAACATCTCTGAGTCATAATTTTAAAGAGTCTGTGTGAAAATAGTTCAGAAATGCTGGGTGTGCAGACCGAGCAGTCTGCAATATGGCTGTTAGTTAGACTTCCATCCTCTCTGAAGATGTTGATGCTTTAGTTTACTGCAGCCTTGACAGCGTTCATCAATTACCATCTTCAAGTTAACCCAGTTTGGTATGAGTAATGACAAAGTAGTCTATAATGTAAATGTAGCCTGTAATTTACATGTGCAGTATGTAGGTATTTAGTTAACCTAGAGTCTGTCAACACCAGAAGCAAATTGGAGCCATCTCTGTCAATTTAGACTGCTTTCACTCAAAATATTTTAGTTTTTGTGCTGAGGAACTGCTTTCTTTTTCTGAAGGGTTAGAAAAGCCAAACATGCACGTTGTTCCCAAAACAACAGGTCTTTCATTTTAGGTCACCTGCTGTTGAGTTCCTTTCTATAGATATATACTATACTGTAGATACTGAACTCTTTATCAGAATTTTAAGAATGCAGCTAATCGTTATTACTACGATCATTGTAACGATTTTTCAAGTAAAGTAAAATAAATGTGTTGCAGTGCCGAACCCACTGAGAATCAACAGCCAACTTTGCAGTTCCACACAGTTTTTAGTCTCTTAGTTGATTGTTTTGATTATCTGAATGTGCATAAATTGTATAATTGAGTCACTCAGCCTCTCAACAAACCCTCCATAAGAAACCATAGGCAGCTGTTTCCAGGAAACAAGCTCAGACAAGGATGATAATGTTGCTCTGTGTCTGCTGGATGAGGAAGCAGGGAGGTAGCATTTTTTTCTTCTTGGCTATTTATAACTACGTCTGTACAATATTTTGTGAATGGGTAATATCACACATGGAAGTGCCATTAGATGTGATCTTATGCTCCCAGGATATTTCAGATGGCTCAGTTTCTCTCTCTCACCATCACCAACCAAAACCTTCTTTTGGTTTGGGTTCTCTTTCACTGTCCAACACTTAGTACTGCAATCACCACTGGCTTACAGACACATCTTTTGCCTCCGTTAAAAATAAAATATTGGTTAAAATAATTTGTACCAGATGTGGTCATATGCGGTTGCCACTTGTCAGCACTGTTGAGCCTCGGCTGTGACAAAATGATTTGAACCCAGAAACTCGTCCTTGCACGGTCCTGAGACAAAATCCCTGAGGAGCCCCCTTTTTGTCACAATCCGCCTCAAGGGAAAACATTAAAGAGACCACATGTGATTTGTAATTTTAAACACTTACTTTAAGTCAGACGGAGACTACTGCAATCTGTAAATATTTGGTGTTAAATCCATTTAAAGTCTGGGTGCATTCTAAAAGTGTCAGCATGCTTCAACCGAAGTGCTTGTCGGATCGCTAAGCAGTGTCCGAAATCAACAACTTGACAAGCTCGCCCTCTCCACAGCGCAGTTGGACAGGTGTGTAAAGGTGTGAACATATCTTGGAATTCAATGTGTCTCTCAAGCAGTCTTTATTCTTCACACAACTGCTTCAGTACCTTTTCGTGTGTACAACCATGTGCAACACCATGAAACCCTTTGAGGAGAGACTGTCCGAAAGTGTGCGTCATTATCGCCACTTGTATGTTTCAGCTCATCTCGCCACTCTCTGTGATGGTAGGCTATTGCCTCGCCTTCAACTGTTGCAATTGGGAAAAGGTATACGTGACGTGGTCGGTTGACACTGTGTACGAACTAATTTGTTTGAGCCATTTTTGGAGAACAAATTGAATCCACCAGCCGGCCCGCTGCCTTTCTGTGTCTTCAGATGCAAGCTCCTTTAGAAAATAAGAAAGAGAAATGGTTGTCTGCCTATATACACGAGCCGGTATAGATAATAGATGGATGATCAAACACAGTTCTTTTGTCTTGTTTGCCGGTCAGCGTGGCTCTGATTCCACATATTCATTGGATGGCTTGCCAGTCTAACCAGAGTAAAACCACTGGGATGCTTCACTGTGATAACTCTGGCCTCCTCAGTGTTATTAAGCAAAGAAGAGTGTTAATTATTCCTTCACACAGTCAGATGTTCCCAGACAGCACATGGATCTGAATCTTTAACCTTTAACGTGTTATTAGGCAGAGTGGCACAGTTTGACAGGGGTTGACTGAACTGAAGCTCATGTGGCTGATGCGGTCGCTAAAGTAGAACTACCCTTCAAAAAGTCCTTCTAATGTATAACTTAACAACTCAGCAGAGGTTTGTAATTTAAAGCTGTTGGTGAACTAACACTTCCTGTCTGTACATCTCCAAACTCCTAATCATATGTATGTGAGTTAATTTGTTTCCCAACCATACACTCAAATATATGTTGAAAATGTCGTCAGCATTTACTATATATAACCCCACATGTTGACTGATTTATTTTTTTCCTGTTGCCGCCACAGTTTTGGCGCCACATACACTTGTAATCAGGAGGAATGGTATGCTACTGCTTTTGGCAGTGAAATATGCAAAAATGCTTAACGTTTCTTTTTTTTCCCCATAGAGAGTAATGGGAAAGGGTTGCGAGGAAGTTGAAATACACTCCCTTTTGAAGTACTATAACTTTGTCATACCTGAAGCTGGAAACTTTATTCAAATGTTCAATAGGTCACCCCCCTTTTAACTTTATTGGTTTAACCTTTTAAAAACTATAGGCTCTTTTTATCTTGTTTCACTCTCCTTCCTTTACAGACTTATAGCATAGTCAGTACATGTCTTCTTCATTCAGCATGTGAGTGGTGCTATACATATTCTAGGACACTTTTCATTAAAAAAAAAATGGAGAATGGATAGAGGAAAGTGGCACGGATATAATAATGCTATACCTTAGTGATGTAAGAAATAGAAATAAAAAAACAATATCAATTTATATGAATACAATTAAAAAAAGATAATTTTCATGGATTTTGCCAGCTTCACCTGAGCCCTCTCTAAAGTTGTTTGACATTTTTGCCTTTTTTTGCCACATATTTGACATTTGTAACCATGACAGACAACAATCAACTCCATTACTTTTGACACTGAAGAAAAAGTCTAAATTTGATAAATTCTGAGGCAATGTGTATGTTCTGGTTTAACTGATTTATGATTTATGAGAATATGTGTAATTCTTTTTTATATATATCAAAACACACCAGTTGGCTGCATCATACTTTTTGAGGAATCACAGTTTAGGATTTATGCTTTTTTCAGACCATATAGTAGTACTTTATAATGGTGAAATAGAGAGAGCAGTTTAAAATTGAACAATTTTAACTGTCAATGCAGAAATTATTTTTTCACGCAAAAAACACACAGGACCAAGGCCAAAATTTGAACCGAGGACCTTCTATCTATAAGGTCGCAACTAACACAACTAACCACTGAGTCACTGATCTACCCGTCATAAAAGATGACTCAATAATCCTTATCATGACATTACACGGCCCACAGGTTACTTTCCCACAATGCATTTCTGCTTTATCTCCTGACCCTTGCCGTTAGCTTCCTGGATGTGAGCACGTCAAATTCTGAGAAAAAGCATGGGAGTTTCCTGATTTCCTGACACCTGAATATGAAACAGAGGCAAATGATGCTGCTTTGGAAGAGATAGAAATGAGAGAAGATGAGTGGAGAGGAATGGAGTATAAAGAAGAGATTTAAAACCTAAAAACAAAAGAGATAATAACAAAAGATTTGAATATTTCTGTCAGTGTGCCAGAATGGAGGCAGTGTTGTGAGAATACTAGCGTGAGAGTCAGTAAAAGAAAGACAGAAAATGACAGGGGCAAGGAGAAAAAGAGAGGACAACAAGGACATAAGAGATGAGAGACAAAAACAAGTGTTCGACTAGAGAACAGAGGCGTTGTGTTCAGTGGGAAAGGTCGTATATTGTCCTGCGGTGCTGCAGTGCATTAATTACAGGATAAGAAATGATAAGCTCTGCTGCAGGGCTATGAATAGACAGACAGAGAGACAGACAGATAGCTGACAGTGCAACCGGATGCTGACTGTCTCTGGGTTACTCACAGTTTAAGATGAAGTTAGAAAGCGAGATGGCGTTTGTTCCATTTTGTATTTTAGGCATTACGCCTGACACTCTTGTTCAGAGACTGTGAGCAGGTAGAAACGTTCAGTGTCTCTCTTGCTTCAAGGAAACTGACAGGACAAACCGTTATTACTGATGGCTGTTATAGAGAACCAATGGACGGTAGTTTGTCAGACCATAGCCGCTAAATAACTGCCAGGTCTCAAATAGTATGAGGAGGAAAGGGGGAGGGGCTAAAAGGACAATGGACAGTGCTGGCCCAAAGGTTAGAGAAGCAAGCTTGTGACTGGAAGGTCATGGGTTCAACCCCCCGGACTGGCAGGATAAATCTGGGTGGAGAAAGTGAAACCAGATATGTCTCTGGCTGAATTCTCTTTTTTTTCATACTTATCTTACTTTGTTTTCACATGTGAGCCAGGTTTAAGACATATTCCCTCATATTTTAATGGACAATAAAGCTATTTCTGACTGTGATCAGTCATTCAGTGACCCCTCGTGCCTCGTATGGAAGCATCTGCATGTGGTACATTTCTCTACTCATTTATTTTCCCATAATTTGTCACCTGTCTGTATTTTGAAGAATGATATCCACACTGTATGTCACCATGAGCATTCCAGTTTAAATTACCTGTGCATGACCAGGAGGTAAATATTCTTTTCAAATGTAAATCTGACAGTTTGAACTCCAAGTTAAATTCTTACAAATACATAAATAAACAATAAACAAGACAGTAAAACCATTCCCGGTAATATGTATTTGTTGCAGCCTTGGAGAGTCTGAGCGACAGACTTTAAAACAAGCTGTGAAGTTTTCATACTGTTGCTGTGTCTCCAGAAGGGGAAAAATAAATTAAGCAGTTTATCAGCCTTTACAGCAGTTTGGAAAAACGGTCTAATTTTCACACTTTTGCTCATATTTATGAAATTATTCAATCAGAGTTTGGAGTGACTTTCATACACTCCAGGACCCTGAAACCGACTCAGCATGTAAAGGTTTGTATAAACCTCCAGTTCAAGGGGAATTTAGGAAAAACGTCACGCCCATGTATTTTTGGATCATAAAACATCACACATAAACACATAAATGACCATGCAGACATCTGACACAAGCAAAATTCAATAAAAACAGACTTATTTTCTCATTGAGCAGCATCTTTTGAATTGTACAGTGGGTTTTGAATGAGTTTCATGGGGTCATGAAACTCGTCTTGGAGCCCACTCAGCATGCCAAAGACTTGAAGTGAAAAAAGCATAATTACCAAAAAAAAAAAAAAGAAAATAACAAGGTTTATTCATGCAGCGTCAGCAGGGTACAACATTGAAAACTGGAAGAAAAAAAACCAGAGCTCTCAAAAATAAACTTTATGTAGTTTAATGTAGCTTTGTGCATATTGTAGGTCCTCACTGTCATCAACACACACAAAAGATTGGCTCTGTACTTTTTCCAGTTTTTGCAAATTATAAAGCAGTTCACACCTAATTCTGCGTTTTTCTGTTGTTTTATTTCATTTTAGGATCTCCTCTGTAGATTACCACACAGGCGTCTTAACTAAGATCATTTTTATAGTTGTGATACTTTATTCCATAAGCATTATTTAGCAATGCTAGTGGCATGGTTCTAGGGATGGCACTGGTAATGTCGGTTTCAGTCAGTCCACCACTGAGGTCCAGACTGTAATACCTCAACAACTACTGGATGGATTGCCATGACATTTTGTGCAGACTTTAATGATCCCCAGAGGATTAATCCTACTGACTTGAAGACAAAGATTTCAGTTCTTGGCAGTCTTATTAGATCTAAGTGCTGCTTTCGACACAGGTGACCATCCAATACTCCAACTATCCATCCAACAACTATTAAATGGGTTGTCATGAAGTTTTGTACAGACATTCATGGTTCCCAGAGGATGAATCCTACTGACTTTGGTGATCCTCTGACTTTTCCTCTAGCGCCACCATGAGGTGGACATTTGTGTTTTTTAGTGAAATATCTCAACAACTATTGGATGGATTTGGTACAGACATTCATGTCCCCCCTGAAGATGAATTGTAATCACTTTGACGCCATCATCAGGTCAAAAATTTTAATTTGTCCCATTAGCCTCAGCTGTAGTTTGTGTTTTGTGCTAATTAGCAAGTGTTAGCATGCGAACACGCTAAACTAAGATGGTGAACATGGTAAACATGCTCCTGCCATTAGTTGATGTGGACGTCCAGATTCACGCAAATATCAAACACGTTTGATATTTCTCTGATTTGTTTATTGGTTACAGAGATAACCCTAGCTCCAAGCTCTTTAGCTAAGCGTCACTGGTGCTGTCCTTACCTACATTTTAATATGGGCACATTCATTTAGATCTGCAACAAACACATATGTCATAGGTGTCCGGTATCTAAAAGTTAATCCACACCTACCAGCCAATCACAATTGAGGATTTTCAGTGGCCATGGTATCTGAATCAGTTTAGCTTAAAAAAATTAAAATGATACTAAAAATATTCTAGTCTTTTTTCCTGCTACTGAGAGCTCATAAGGCTTGTTAAATCCCATTTTTAAAGGTCAAAGGTCATACAAATTATGTGTGTTTGATTGTATGTGTTTGCGTGTGTTGTTTCTTTTGTGTAGTTTGTGCATTATGCAACTGTGTGTGTGTGTGTGCATGTGTGTCAGTGGGTGATAGAGGTAGGGGATTCCCGCAGCGACCCGTGTTAACGGTGTGTATGTGTGTGTGTCCCCCATCCATCATCACACACACTTCCCTCCTTCAGCGCGTTCGAAAATAGAACGGTGTGTGAACATGACCTCTCCCACACAAACACACACACACACACACACACACACACTAGTAAACACACCCATTACGATGCCATTGTGTCTTGGTTTCTTGTCCAGAATGCGGGCGCGTGTTTGTTTGTGTTTGTGTGTGATTGTGTAAAAGCGTGTTCGTGTGTGTGTGTGTGTGTGTGTGTGTATTATCAGGAGTTGTAAGGAAAAATGTCCCCCTCGCCATGTCCTCCCTCCTTCTTTCTCTCTCTGTCTCTCTTTTCTTTCTCGCCACAAAGTCTGGAGTCTCTGCCAAATTTCCTCTGTGGCAAAGGTGTGGTGCCACGACACTGTCTCTCTCTCTCTCTCACACACACACACACACTCCTCCTTGTTTTGTTTTAGAAACATCTACACGTTGGATGGGACATTAAGTGATAATGAACTCCATGGTGTCCTGATATAAGAACATAACAGATGAGGTGAAGAAGGCCTGGATGTCAGGCGATGTGGTGTTTCCTCTGCTGAGTCCATTATTTTCCTAGGAAACCTTTTATTACATTACCATATTGTATGAAAGCAAAAATGACAAAACTTTTTGAATTGGGAGTGAAATATCTCAATAACTACTGAATGGATTGCCATACATTTTACACATATATTCATGTTCCCCAGAGGATAAAACATGGTGTCAAGCACAAGTCTAAATTTCCACTTGTGTTATACTAGTTCATGACAAGATACCTTTGCTTCTGCTAAATGTTACTATCTTAAAATAGAATTGTAGATGTCCGTATGTTAGCATGCTATATGTTAATAAAAATTAAAGGAATAGTGCAACATTTTGGGGAATAAGCTTATTTAGATTAGAAGATCGATACCATACTCAGCTGTGTATGTTCAGGTCATAGCCTAGCTTAGCATAAAGACCAGAAGCAGCGGTTCGTTTTTCTTTTTTTATTAAACCATACAAAAAACAGAAATATAAATAAAAAGAATTTATGCAGGGGGAACTTCACGCTAAAACTAGTTGCCAGGTTCAGTTGGAGAACACAGGTGTTGGTTTTGCTCTCTGTACAGGTGCAACGGTACAATTTGTTCTTTTTTTTTTTTTTTTTAAGAAATAGTTCCACCATGCAAGCCCCTCTAAAACCACAAATGTCACCAGAATGGTATCAATCTTCTCATCTCACTGATGGAAAGAAAACAAATAGGCATATTTCCCAACATGTTGAACTATTCCTTTAAATGTCCACAATTGAGTATACCTGTGCCTGCAATGATCAGATCAGAGTGAGTGTAGATCTTCAAAGTTAACCCCTATTGCCCTATTGTTGTATTTAAATGTATTTATTGCTGGTTTGATGCCATATATTTTATCCATTCACCATTTTAAAACTTATCTTTAGATTCAGTTGCAATTTTGTATGTTTTAATGTCTGTCTTTATGTGTGCTTTTTTAAAACGTCTGCTTTTATTGTCCATGTGCAACTCTCACACCAATTTACACTGATTTCATAGTACTTTCAAGGAATTAGATAATATAATATATGCTAATAGATTAGGGGATTAGGGGCATAGGGATTCATATCAGCCCAAAGAAAAGCTAAAAGTAGAAGGTTGAGACTATAAACTTAAATGTGTTGTTTCTAGGCAAACAAATATACAGACCAAATACACTTACTATACTTACACACTATAAACAATGACATCAAGACATAAAGATGCAGCAGATACATACACACACACACACACACACATACGGGAAGCCTGGGACAGCAGTGGTAGGTGGGAGTAGTTCCTGGTTGGTCGAGCAGGAGGCTCTGAGACGCCGTAGCAGTCTCCCCTGGAGCTGGGCGTGGGGAGGAAAGTAAGTGTGTGTGTGTGTGTGTGTGTGTGTGTGTGTGCAGGGGGTCATTATAATGTGGTGAAGGGCGGGGGTAGGGGGGCTTGTCCTTGGCAGACAGACAAACGCACCACATACAATATTCATCTTAAGAGGTCGTTTAGTTGAGGGATGAGTTTGAAAATAATATCTGACTTTAAAGCAACAGTTTTTCCTTTCAAATTCACTCAGCAGACAGTAGCTCTGTTCAGGACTCAGTATTTGTATCTGTATTATTTGCTGAGACTGAAAAACTATACTACTAAGATATAAAACATACAATAATAAAGCATATGTAATCCAATGAGCTGTCCCATGCCCATATTTATTGATAATGCAGCTTGTGGGATAAATTTTCCTCGAAGTTGCTCATGAATGCAACACTGTTCTGTGGCTGGCTGTCAGGATTTCAGAATCTCTGACCGGCACATGAAAGCACCACGTGTCAGTGTGAGGACTTTTTTTCCCTGTACAATAAAAAGGTAACTTTGATGGATTATTTCACTGTGATGGTTTTTGCTCAAGATAAAACATTTTCAACTCAGGCAGAGATGTCTTTGCCTCAGTTCGTCACACCTAGAGAGAATGTCCATCCATGTCTTTCCATTGACTTTGTATGCAATCGCATCACACCTTTAGTATGTGATGTGATAGTATGTGATGGAGTAGAGCAGTACAGTGGTCAAGTATGCTAACTGATGCATGAAAAGGTTTTCTGTGTTTTACAACTTTTTTGAGCATTTTCTTCAAAGGTATTTGGTTCACAGTGCTATGAAACAAAGACAAGCAGCACATTTTTTCTTGATAAATCATTTCAAATTTGAATAAATTATCAAAA
>VMKM01004888.1:0-11469 GCA_008360985.2 Macquaria ambigua
CTCTCTCTCTGTCTCTCTCTGTCTCTCTCTCTCTCTCTCTGTCTCTCTCTGTCTCTCTCTCTCTGTCTCTCTCTCTCTCTGTCTCTCTCTCGGGTCGTTGAGTTCTCAGCAGCTCACAAGGGGTTAAGCCATGTCAGCCATGATGTCATTACACACACACACGGGGGGGGGGGGGGGTCTGGTTGCAGGGAATGTGTGCAACAGATGATACGTGTGTGTGTGTGTGTTGCCGTGGTAACTCTGTCAGCCACATGGTAGTAACAATGACACACTCATAAATATTGTAGTTGTTGTTTTTATCACTGACATTAAATCATTAATTCTACTGTAAAAATAACAATACAATAGAAATAATATATTTTAGCATGTAGATTTTTTGGTGTTGGATATTTCTTTGATATTAGAATATTAGAAATATTTCTTATTCATGTTCGGAGCGTTCAACTGAACTCATCTCACAGGAGGGTGTGTGTGTGTGTGTGTGTTGTTAATGTCAAATCCCCCCCGGACCAGCTCCCTCATCTGTTTCTACTCAAAACTTCCTCTCCTCTCCTCACCTCCTTTCCTATCTCTTGAACTCTCCTCCTCTCCTCCCTTTTAACCTCTCCTCTCTTCCTTTCTCCTTTCCTCTCCTTTTCTTACATTCTTTCCTTGTTTTCTCCTTTCCTTTCTCCTCTCCCAGCCTCCTTTCCTACCTCTTCTACTTTCCTTACCTCCTCTCCTCTTCCTTCCTCTCCTCTCCTTACTTCCTTTCCTTGCCCCCTCTCCACTCCTTACCTCCTCTCCTCCTTTCCTTTCTCATCTCCTCTCCTCCTTTCCTTACCTCCTCTCCTCTCCTCTCGCCTCCTTTCGTTCACTGTATAAATACAACATCACACACTCAGCTGTTGGTTAGCAGGGATGGAGGAAACAGTGCATTGTGGGAAGTTGGGGGGGTGGTGGTAAACTTTCTTGTTAGCGGGAATAGAAGGAGCCCAGTGCATTGTGGGAAGGCAGCTGAGGGGGGGGGGGGTCGTCTCCAATTTTCTGTTTGCTGCCTCTAATTCCAGCTGAAGGTTCGCTGCTGCAAAGCCATTACCATTGATTTTCTTCTTCTTCAGTCGCTGCAAAATGGGATTGAAGTCACACTGTAGGACCCCCGACTCTTCATCCTCCTCCTCTTCCTCCTCCTCCTCCTCCTCTTCCTCCTCCTCCTCCTCCTCCTCCTCCTCCTCCTCCTTGTCTTCCTCCTCCTCTTGCTGTGATTTGCTTTCTCTGCAACTTTATTTAACTTGTCAGACGGGAATCATTCTGAAAGACCTTCAATTCTTCCTCCTCCTCTTCTTCATCCTCATCACTCTCCTCTTCACCTCCACCTTCCCCTCTTCATCTTCTTCTGTTCTTGTGTTAATTTTAACAGCTTTTGGTCTCAGTCCATGTGAGATTAAGTCATATTTAGTCTTCATCCTTAAAAGTCTCTCATTTTTAATTGACAGAAAATCATTCACCTAAATATTTTAGTCCAGTTTTATTTCACAAAAACACTAATATTATATTAGTCTAGTCTATATTTGTCCACTTTTAGTCATTAAGAAATGAATTGACAAAAACCTCTTCCTCTTCTCACCTTTATCTGTCTTTTCCTTTCCTCCCTCCTCTTCCTCATCCTTCGATCCCTTTCTTCTGTTCCTTTTCCTTCCTGTAGTCCTCCTCTCTCTCCTCCTCCCACCTCCATCCCTCCCAGCTGCTGTGACCTCTGACCTTTCACCTCCTGGCTCACAAATCCTCTAGTTTGTCGAGGTGCCTGACCTGGTGGTGTTTGTTCCTATGGATACCGTTTAACGGCAGAACCGCTGCATCTTTTAGCGCTTCATTATTATTCATCAGTTGTTTAGCATCATATAATGATTTCCTCCGACTCAGAAGCTCCTCCCGTTGATGTGGGCGTCACCTAATGAACAGAAATTGCGTCGGCGTTCGCTCGTCGTATTCGTCGTGTTCACCAGCAGCTTCAGTGAAACAAGAATCTGATTTCATTTTATTTCTTAAATAACGTCTTCATTCAGATTTGTTGGAGGAAAGAAAAGAGGATACACACAAACGCTAATCATTATTCCTTTCAATTTCAAATAGTATCCATTCTGCTCCACCCACCATGTTTGACCTCTGACCTCTCCTCCCTGCAGCGCTCTGTGTGTGTGTGTGTGTGTGTGTGTGTGTGTGTGTGTGCAGCCTTTCCACTGTATCACAGAAAGCTCTTGAGGCCGACGAAGACTTCAAGGCATCCTTCAACTTTCTCCCCCCCCCCCCTCTTGCTGTTTCTTCATTCCCAGCATGCCTCAGTAATGAGAGCTCTGTAAAGCACCATTAGGATTTAAACTTCTTCGACTAAACCAGGAACACATGTAGAGTCAGGTTACTGCAGAGACGGAGAGTTTTTTAACAGAATCACAGTAAAGTGTTTGTTTAGGTTTTTTGGCAGAGAAGAAGAAGCTGTTGTGTGTCGACAGAAAGCACTCCAGAAACTACGTGCAGAGAATTAAACAATTCCACCTTAAGCTGAACTGATTCAATCAGACATTTTATATTCATTTGATTACGATGAGCAATATTTAATTTAGAGTTTTACTGCTCTGCCTTACAAAATGTGCTCATGAAAACTCACTTTTTAGACTTCATTCATCAGGTTCATCATTCTGTGTTTACATCACGTGGGATGGACGGCAGTGAAGAGGAAGATTCTCATGTTTACGACATTGACGTCATCCGACAACTCAAGATGGTTAACAATACTGTCCATGGACAATAGAGATCTGTGAACAGTGGCTGACATGTTTGTTTGGTTTTTAGGCGCTTCAATATTCAGGGTTTGTACAAATTTTTAAAAGTTTGGAAAGTAAAAGTATGTTTTCAAGGTTAGATTTGAATTTGAATATACTCCTTGAAAGATGCCTGATTTTCAACATGATAAAGGAAAGTTCTTTTCTTGTGTTCACTCGTCATTCACAGCTGGATAAGTCCTCTGTTGATCCCTTACTCTGGAAATTAGGAAGCTTTAAATAATCACGATCAATACATACGATCAAAGTTAATATAAACAGCTGGTGAAATAAACAAAGTGATAATATACATTGATTGCTGCGTGTAAAGGAATTCTGTAATTTAGATGTGATGATAAAGGCTTTGAGAGTCTGGAAACTTTTGGTTTAAGTACCTTGAAAGTGCTTGAAAAGTGCTTGAATTTTACTCCTAAAAAGCTGTACGAACCCTGAATATTATTAAGCGTCCCTTCGGATATACTGTATCAGAGTTTCCCTGTCGTAACTACGTCCTGGATGTTAAAGTGAACGCTATTTACAAGGTGGAAACTGCTAATTACGATCACTCCCAATGTGACATGAACGCAGCACGGTGCTTCTTTTTCATTGGACAGCTGACTAGAGAGAAGACAGGAAGTGAGGGGGAAAGAAAGATGGAGAACGACACACACACGACATCAGCTGACTAGTAACATCCAATCATATTCCTGCGTGTGACTCTTCTCACTGTCACTGATTCGCTCCTGTTAACGCTGCGTCCTGCAGCTCCTCCACCACCCAAACCTCCTCCTAATATAACATCAGATCTTTAACTACCATCTACAGGCTGATCACAGAGTCCTGGTCAAAGAGCCGAGCCTTCTCTCACCAAACTTCCTGTCTGTATTTGCTATAAATGGTCAGTTTCGCCCTCGACTTGAACTTGAACCAGAGTATCTATGAGCATTGTGCTGTGGTTTGTGTGCAGGCTTGGTCAGGGCACAAGGCCTTGCACCGGCCCTGCGTTGGCTCCAGGTTTAGTCTCAGCTGCGATGAACTAAACCAGTTGCATGATGGTAACTGCAGTTTTCTGTGAATGTGAGACGTTGCTGGAGATCCTGAGGACGATCATCTGCAGCTGATTGTTTCTAATTTGAACCATCGGCTGGAAAACCTTACAGAATCCCCGTCTCTGACACGGTTCAGGATGTGATCATCAGGGGCCGAGCTGGAGGGTGAAGAAGCCACGTTCTGATCCGCTTCATAAATAGGTTATCTGTAAACCAAGCAGGATTTGATATTGTTTTTAATTTAGCGAGAGGGACCTCGGCGTCGAGGCGTCAACGTCTTTTAATACGTCGACACAATAAATAAATTAAAGCCATAATGTTCTTTCCTCCTTCCAGCACTATTAATAGTAAGGAGGACGCGCTGCGGATCCAGAAAGGATTAGCATCTGTGTTTGATGTGGTTCCACTCTTTTGCGCCCGAATGCGATTGCTCGTCTTGTTTGTTTGCAGCAAAGGAGGAGGAGGAGGAGGTGGAGGTGGAGGTGGGAGCGAGGGGGAGGGCTGCTGGTGTGTGTGTGTGTGTGTTTGGATTTTTTTCTTGCATTTTTTTTTCATCTTGTTGCCTTTCGGGGCGTCAGAGGAAGACAATGCCAAATTAAAACCGCAGAGACGCTGCTGGTTTCACTGCTGCTCTTTCTGTTTATTTCTTTCTTTGTGTGGTTTGTCGAAGGCCCGGCGGCCCGAGGCTGCAGACCGGAGAGAGACGGGAGCTGCTGAGGGTTTAACAGAAACAGAAAGGCATGATGGGGGGGGGGGGTGCGTCAGGGAGGACAGATTTGTCTTAATTGGAGGTTTTTCTGGTGCATCAGGGAGAGAAGTGGAGGAGCAGAGCAGAGAGAAAAACTCCAGTCAGGTATCAAAAGGGCATTTACTGCTCGCTTCCTGTTTCCAGAGGAAAAAATAAAAGCAGGAAATGTGTTCGTCAGCGACTGGCCTGACCCCTGACCCCTGTCTGCTGCTGCCGCTGAGCATTCTGGGAGTTCTGCTGCTGAGGTTTCAAAGGAAATACACACAACGCTTTTATGACAAACTGTTTCATTTCATGTTCGTAGTGATGAAGTGAAAGCAGTGTGAGTGTCCGTCTATCAGCGTCTCCTGGTGAAGTGGGTTTGATTCTTTATTTTTCATACTGAAAAGACCAAAGTCTGTCAGTCCGTCTCTCAGTCCTGTCTGACTTCCTGTCTATGGCTCTCAGTCCTGTCTGACTTCCTGTCTGTGGCTCTCAGCTCCGAGCCCATTGGTTCCTGCTGAAGACGTAAATCTTTAAAAACACAAATATATAGTTTCATGTTTAAAACAGCTGCTCGCTGTAAATAGTGCATTTGTTGGGGACTATTTTCAGCAGCGTATGAATCCACATTTTCACAATCACAAACAAACAAACTTTAGCACCTTTTATAAAAATAAAGTTCAAACCAGTAAGACTCATAATTACTCAGTGGAAGGTTAAACAGTAAAGCAGTGAGAGACGAGCGCACAGAAGTCCCTTATAAAAACTATCAAATTAATTAAAAGAACTCTGAATCTAAATCTAAAGACTACTAATTAACTAATTTGAACTGTAAAACATAACCAGTGTAAACCAGCTCCTCTTTCTCGCTGACTCCTCCCCATCTTTTGCTGCTGTTCTTCTTCCTCTCCTCCTCCTCCTCCACTCTTCTTCTCCTGTTTATACATTTTTTCCTTCTCTCATCCATTCTCTTACCTCTCTTCACCACCTCCTTCTCCCTTCTCCTCGCCTCCCTCTTTTCTTCCACCACCTC
The DNA here is from genome assembly GCA_008360985.2 of Macquaria ambigua. NCBI lineage: Eukaryota > Metazoa > Chordata > Actinopteri > Centrarchiformes > Percichthyidae > Macquaria > Macquaria ambigua. The sequence goes on from VMKM01004888.1 coordinate 5,611, forward strand.
TTCCTCACCCTCCCTAACCTCCTCTTCTTCCTCCCCTGCTGTACATCTCTTCTCCTCCTCCTCCTTTTCCTCCTTGTCTTACCCCTCCACCTGCTCCTCCTCTCCCTTCTACTCTTTCTTAATCTTCTTCTCTTCTATTTCCTGTTTATAATCCTTTTTCCTCCTCTAACCTGTTCTCCCATTACCTCCTCCTCCTGCTCCTCCTTCACCTTCCCTCCTTTCTCCTCTGCCCTTCCTCACTCTCTCCTTCTCCTTTTCCTCTTCCTCCCCTAATCCTGCCGTACCTCTCCTCCAGCTGCTACCCTTCCGCTTCCTCTTCCTCTCCATGCCCTTCTCCTCCTCCTCCTGCTGTCCGGAGGAGAAGTGTGGAGCAGATTACGTCCATAGAAGCAGAAAAGAGGAACAAGTATGTCGGACAAAAGTGAACGTCCAAACACTGAGAGCCCGGCGGGAGCTTCTATTCAGGCTGTGAAGAGCCCCCCCCCCCCCAACACACACACACACACACACACACACACACACACACACACACACCCTCCTCCACCTCCTCACAGACAGCTTGACCTCTGCCTCCCTCTGTCTGGGACAGCCCCCCATCTCTCTCCCGGCAGTGCTGTTGTTTCTGCAGTGTGTAGTGATGCATTGTGGGCCGGCAGAGGGCTTCTCTGGGTTTTGTAACATGAGGAAATGTTTCAGGGAACCCCAACACCCCCTCTGACACACACACACACACACACACACACACCTCCAGTCTCCACTTTAATCTCCATGAGAAAGCTTCTTTCTTCACAGCAGCCGGATTCTGCTGTCCGAGCTAAAAGATGATCATAATTATGTAATAAAGGCACATTGTCACTAAATGTGGGCTCATAGGGAGGAGGTGTGTGTGTGTGTGTGTGTGTGTGTGTGTGTGTGTGTGTGTGTGTGTGTGGGGAGGGGGGTCCTGGGAGGTACATGTGCCCAAACTCAAAACCTGCAACCACAAACAATCAGTAGAGAGCAAGCAAACGAAGTTTGAAATAAGTTAAAGGTAACTTTACTAAATAGCTTCATTATATGTTATTATTATATTATATGTAAAATCCAGTGAGCTACAAAACCATGCTGAAACAAACCGTAAGATATATGTATTTATATTTATAGAGACGTACAAAGACTGAACACACAACATGATTGTTTCTCCAGCACACACACTCTTCTTTAGTCAGAGAGGAGCACAAAGTGAGCAGAGCAAATGTAATCAGTTATATATAACATGACTTTACTAATGTGTCAACAGCACACATCATTAGTTACATCAATTTCTCCATCAGAAGAGCCTTTAAACAACTCCAAGTCCTCCACAGCCGTCACTTCTTCTTAATTTCAACAGAAACAAGACGCTGTGGTTTTAATATCACAAATCACAGATTCCCCTCAGGAGGCTTCACAGTCTGCACAGCAAACCACACCCTCTGTCCTCAGACCCTCGATTTGGATAAAGAAAAACTCTCCAAAAGACTCTTTGGCAGGAAAAAATGGAAGAAAGCTCAGGAGGAGCAGCAGAGCAGGGACCCGTCAAGTTCAGGAAACTTAAGCTGGTTGGATCAGAAAAGAAATCCAATGTTTATTGCATGTGTTTGGTGGAAACCGTCCTGCAGAATCATCTGATGTGAAGCTTCGAGATTCATTTTCACTTGTAGTGTCTGAAGCCATCATATAACACTGCAGAACATGCTGTGTGCGTGTGTGTGTGCTTCATGTTCTTTGGTTTGTTTTCATGTAGCAGCCATGTTTTTATACCCACTAGCTCGTACATCTGTCTGTGTGTGTGTGTGTGTGTGTGTGTGTGTGTGTGAATAATCAAATAATCTCCAAATAACAGTAAGAATGTAAGATTTGATGGTGTCTGCTCCGGCCCTGCCAGCAGGTTAAATGTGTGTTCAGCGTCGTCTGTTTTTTATTGTAAATAATATCACTGTTTCAGAAATAATCTCCGTCCATACTACACGCCTGGAAACGCACATCACATGACCATGCACGTGCCGGTGTAAACAGGAAGCAGATTGTCTGCTCTGTGGTTGGTCGCTTAGTTAGTTGCAGGAAATACTACGAACGAAGAACAGCGATGGAGAATAGTCAGAGCAGAGATTTCTCAGCTTGGACCGACGGCCAGGTGGAACTGTTACTGACAGGAAGTGATGTGATTCGTTCTTCATGGTGAATTAACCGCTGATGTCGTTTGTCATGTGATAGGGGCGTGACGAAATCAGGGAAGGGCATGTCGTGGCTGATAAGACAGGAAGTGAACGTGGGCGTCTGCGTCCGCCCGTCCTCACTAAAACACAGTCCGGAGTTTTCAAACTAAAACAGGGTGCACATAAATTACTTTTATTACAAATTAGTCATTTAAATCCTCAGTTCAATCGTTCAGTTAGTTTCCCCAAATGCTGCATCAAATGATCACGTGATTAATCAGTCGAAGGAAAATTAATTGGCAGCTGGTTTCAGATTCTCCGATGTGCAGGTGTTCTGATGTTCTGAGTTTTTGGACGGTTGGTCGGACAAAACGAGACATTTGAGGACGTCACCTTCAGGTCTGGTAAAATACAACTGGGTTTTTTCACTGTTTTCTGACAAAACAGTGAATAGATCAATAAAGAAAATAATCATCAGATTATTAACGGGTAAAGATTTTGAGGTTTAGAGTGCTGACACCTTTTTTACTCCAGGTCAAACTCTGGATTTACTGATACGTAATAAATAAAATCAGCTGAGCTTCACACGATCAATTAACTTTACTTCACAACAAACACGACGGACTTCATGACTTAGATGACCAACTGATTATCAATCTGGTCATTGATTAATCGCCATGTTATCTCTCAATTAGTCAACAAGTCATTTCACACACACACACACACACACACACACACACACACCAGTCTCAGTGTGTGTGTGTGTGTGTGTGTGTGTGTTGCTTGGTGACCCGTTCAGCAGAGCATATGTTGATTGGTTGCGTGCACGTGGACTCGTGCACAAGCACATTGTACAGAGAGAGAGAGGTGGAGGGTTGGTAACCATCTGTGTGTGTGTGTGTGTGTGTGTGTGTGTGTGTGTGTGGCGACGTGCCAGAGCCTTTACCCACAAACCACCTGGTCACACTGCCAGCATCAGAGTGAGTGAGTGAGTGAGTGTGTGTGTGAGTGAAATCTGTTGATGTTTAATAAACTGACCATCAGAAGGTTTCATGTTTTTTATGTTGGGAATTATTTTTGTGTGTTTTCATTTTGGACTTTTTTTTCAGTTGGAAAAAGTTTGTAAGTGAACTGTTTATTAGTCAAGTTTATGGTTTATCTGAATCCCAAATTTGTTGTTACCTTGGCAACAGCTGCTCTTCCTGGGGTCCTTTACAGTTACAACATCACCATGACAACATGAACATTAACATTAAAGAGAACATTTGACCTGTAACAAACAGAAACATCTTCAGATAATAAGACAGAACAAGTGGAGACAGAAAAACATCAACAACAACAATTTAAAAATTTGAGACAGATGCACACGAGAAAATAAAAATGATGAAAACGTAATAAAATAGATTTAAAAGCTATAATAATAAAAACAATAATAACAAATAGAGTTAATAAAAGCTAGAGTAAAAAAATAGATTTAAAAGACAAAACAGATAAAATCGATAAGAGGGCTAATAAAAAATATAATATTAATATTAAAATCACAGAAAAAGATTTTACAACATAAATGCAATACAGTAATATTATATAAGTATTTGTTTATTCATGTTCTGGGTCCGTCTTCAAGAAAAACCTCTTTAGTTGCTCCTTAAAACTTTTCCACTGATTCTGGAGACTCGGTTCTGTTCACCTCCACTGATATCAGAGTCTCCAGACCTGGACTAATCAATCCAAAACTTCCTGACTATCTTATTATATTCATCTTATTTACTGTATTAAGTGATGAATTTATTTCTTCTGTAAAATGCTGTGATGCTTTTATCGGTTTCTATGGCGACAGAGACGAGGACGTGATGCAACAGGCGCCCCGGTCTGGACTCGAACTGTCCGGGGACCCCAGAGACCCTCCACTCCTTTTATTGGTTATTTATTTATATGTGCAGCAGAGAAGAAGAACACGCTGTCAAACTGGTTCCATCATCAGCCAAGACTAAAAACGTATTTGCAATATTTCAGATATATTTCACACATCGTTCAAGCTTCGACTGTCTTGGATTAAAAGGAAAACGGACATGTCACAAAAATCATTTAATTAATATTTCTTTAATCTATAAAACAGACTTTCAAAGAAACTCACGCTGTTAAAAATACAAATCTAATACAAACCTCATCAGCTCGTACACCAGAGCAGTGGTCTCGGAGGACGTGGGGTGTAGTCATCCTCGTGGCCTTCCCAGCCGTCTTTACCTGACTCAGCAGGTGAGACCGTAACACTCTGTCTCCATGGTAACCAGTTGCCTTTAAGAGTGAACTGTTGAGTGTTTATTATGAACGACGGAGAGATTTCAGTCACAGATTTAGTGTGTGAAGGAAATACTCGTCCTCTTCCTCCTCTTCCTCTGTACTTTCTGCTGCAGTCTGGGTAATCCATACAGCTGAGGGATGGACAAACACACACATGCACACACACACACAGTGATTAATGGCGCTAGAGTCTATAGCAGATTATGGTGAAATCACTACAGATAAAGCACTGCAGAGTGTGTGTGTGTGTGTGTGTGTGTGTGTGTGTGTGTGTATTATCTGAGCCAGACATCCGTTCCTGCTCAGCCAGAGAGAGAAAAAGGGGGAGAGGGGAGGAACATGAACATGAGGGGGAGATAGAAAATGGTGATAAAGTTTCCAAAACACTGAAACCAGCCAATGAGACGCAGAGTTACTCCTTCATCATCCCTCCATCCTCATCATCATCTGCTTCACTCCTCCTCTCTTCCTCCTCACTTCCTCTTCCTCTCCTCTCCTCTCTCGTCCCTCTGCAGACACAAAGTAATGAAATGTTTGGACTGAAACCTGATTGGACGGTGGTCAGTCAGGACTGGGCTCCTATTGGATGGCAGTCGGTTGAGAGTGGGTTTTGATTGGATGTGATTGGGATTTTCGTTTTCTTTTTTTTTGCAGGAACATGAGATTTGAAAGTCGTCAATCTCAGCAGCTCTCTGAATAATCAATAATTTATCAGTATTGATCAACCTGCAGATGAGGAGGGATGGCAGCAACGAAGAGATGAAGGAGGGAGGATCTAAGAGGAATGAAGGAGGAGACGGAGGAAGGAATAAGAGGAAAAGGGAAGGGATGGAAGAAAGGAAGGAAGAGACAAAGGAGGGAGGGAGGAAGAGAGGAAGGAAGGAGGAGACGGAGGAAGGAAGGAAGGAAGGAAGGAAGGAGAGGAAAAGGGAAGGGAGGGAGGCTGGAGGAGGGAGGGAGGAAGGAAGATAGGAAGGGACAGAGAAAGGAAGGGAGCAAGGTACAAAGGGAGAAAAGAAAGAACAGAGGAAGTGAGGAAGGACAAGCAAGGAAGGGGTCAAGGAAGGAAGAGAAGGATGGAGAGAGGATGTAAGGGAGGAAGGAAGAAATGAAGAGATGGTGGAAGGGAGGGAGGGAGGACAAAATTAAGGAAGGGAGAAGGATTGAAGAAGTAAGGGAGAAAGAAAGAGTTGTCAGAGGAGGAAGGAAGGAAGGAAGGAACTGAAGGATGGAAGATGTACTGTAAGGAGGAAGGAAGGATGGAAAAGGGAGCAAGGGACAAAAGGGATGACAAAAGGAAGAGAGGAAGTGAGGAAAACAAAAACAAGGAAAGGGGAAAGGAAGTAAGAGATGGAGGAGGGAGGATGTAAGGTAGGAAGGG
>VMKM01004889.1:0-11458 GCA_008360985.2 Macquaria ambigua
TAGGTGGGCGGTCATCTGCCTCGACCGGTTGGGTTGAAGGGGGAGGGGGGGAGCGGGAGAGAGAGAGCAGGAGGAAAGAGAACATACAGCAGCACAATACAGCTCCACACAGAGATGCAAAGTAATAGTTGTGGTAATGGCGTTGATGTTAATATTAATAGAAATAATACTAAGAGCAATATTATAATAGTAATACTAATAATAAGAGCAATAACAGTATTAGCAGCAGCGGGTGCAGAGCAGGAACACGGGGGCAGCAGGTGACCTGCAACCATAGATCCAGACTCTACAGCTCCGGAGGCAGAAACACCTGCAGAAAGCAACAGAAGGAGAGAGAGAGAGAGAGGAGAGAAAGCACACAACTACGGGAAGAAGTTGAATTAGTAACAAGCATTGATGGGATATGAGGGCGTACAGATGGAGTGGGAGAGGAGGAGAGAGGAGCTCAGTGCATCATGGGAAGTCCCCCAGCAGTCTAGGCCTATAGCAGCATAACTAAGGGGTGGCTCAGGGGTCACCTGAGTCAGCCCTACTATAAGCTTTATCAAAGAGGAAAGTCTTAAGCCTACTCTTAAATGTGAGGAGGTTGTATACCTCCCGTACACAAACTGGGATCTGGTTCCACAGGAGAGGAGCTTGATAGCTGAAGGCTCTGGCTCCCATTCTACTTTTAGAGACTCTGGGAACCACAAGGAACCCTGCATTGTGGGAGCGCAGTGCTCTAGTGGGGTAATAGGGTACTATGAGCTCTTTAAGATATGATGGTGCCTGACCATTTAGGGCTTTGAAGGTGAGGAGAAGGATTTTAAGTTCTATTCTGGATTTTCTGGGAGCCAGTGTAGAGAAGGTAATATTGGAGAGATATGATCTCTTTTCCTGGTTCTTGTCAGTAAACGTGCCGCAGCATTCTGGATCAGCTGGAGAGTCTTAAGGGACTTATTGGGGCAGCCTGATAGTAGAGAGTTGCAATAATCCAGCCTAGACTAGTTTTTCTGCATCTGTTTGAGACAGGATGTGCCTGATTTTTGCAATGTTACGTATATAAAAAAAGGCAGTTCTTGAAGTTTGTTTTATGTGGGAGTACATATCCTGATCAAAGATAACTTCAAGATTCCTTACGGTGTCGCTGGAGGCCAGGGTAATGCCATCTAGAGAAACTATATCTTCAGATAATGTGTTTCGAAGGTGTTCGGGGCCAAGTACAATAACTTCGGTTTTGCCTGAGTTTAACATCAGAAAATTGCAGGTCAACCAGGTTTTTATGTCCTTCAGGCATGCTTGAAGTTTAGCTAATTGATTAGTTTCATCTGGCTTGATCGATAAATATAATTGGGTATCATCTGCATAACAATGAAAATTTATGGAGTGCTTCCTAATAATATTGCCCAAAGGAAGCATATACAAGGTAAACAGAATTGGTCCAAGCACATAACCTTGTGGAACTCCGTGACTAACTTTGGTGTGCATAGAGGATTCATCATTAACATGTACAAACTGATATCGATCTGATAAATAGGATTTAAACCAGCTTAGTGCGGTGCCCTTAATGCCAATTAAATGTTCTAGTCTCTGTAATAGAATGTGATGGTCAATGGTATCAAATGCGGCACTAAGATCTAGTAAGACAAGTACAGAGACAAGTCCTTTGTCAGATGCAATCAGAAGGTCATTTGTAACTTTCACTAGTGCTGTCTCTGTGCTATGATGCACTCTAAATCCTGACTGAAAATCCTCAAACAGCTTATTATTGTGTAGAAAGTCACACAACTGATTGGCGACTGCTTTCTCAAGGATCTTAGAGAGAAAAGGAGGGTTAGATATAGGTCTATAATTTGACAGAACCCCTGGATCAAGAGTGGGCTTTTTAAGAAGAGGTTTAATTACAGCTACTTTAAAGGACTGTGGCACATAGCCTTTTAATGGGACAGATTGATCATATCCAGTAAAGAAATGCTAACTAAGGGTAAAATTTCTTTAAGCAGCCTAGTTGGGACGGGGTCTAAGAGACACGTTGATGGCTTAGATGAGGAAATCATGGAAGTTAGCTGATTAAGGTTGATGGGAGAAAAGCAGTCTAAATGTACATCAGGTTTTACAGTTGTTTCTAAGGTTCCTGTGTTTGAAGATAAGTCAGTACCAACTGAGGGCAGGAGGTGCTGAATTTTGTCTCTAATAGTTAGAATTTTATCATTAAAGAAGCTCATGAAGTCGTTACTACTGAGGTCTATAGGAATACATGGCTCAACAGAGCTGTGACTCTCTGTCAGCCTGGCTACAGTGCTGAACAGAAACCTGGGGTTGTTCTTATTTTCCTCTATTAATGATGAGTAGTAGGCTGCTCTGGCATTACGGAGGGCCTTCCTATAAATTTTAAGACTATCTTGCCAGGCTAAATGTGATTCTTCCAGATTGGTGGAACGCCATTTCCTTTCAAGTTTTCGCGATGTTTGTTTTGGTTTGCGGGTTATACCATGGAGCTAACCTCCTCTGTTTTATTATGTTCTTTTTTAGAGGGGCGATAGAGTCGAGTATTATTCGTAGTGAGCCTGCAGCACTATCAACAAGATGATCAATTTGGGAGGGACTAAAGTTAACATAGGAGTCATCTGTTACATTGAGACATGTAAGTGAATTAAATGCCGATGGAATCACTTCCTTAAATTTAGCTATAGCACCATCAGATAGACATCTAGTGTAGGAATGTTTGCCTAATGGCGTGTAGTCCAGTAATAGGAATTCAAAAGTTATTAAATAATGGTCTGATAAAAAAGGATTCTGTGGAAAGACTATTAGATGTTCAATTTCTATGCCATAGACAAGAACAAGGTCGAGGGTGTGGTTAAAACAGTGAGTGGGTTTATGTAAACTCTGACAGAAGCCAATTGAGTCTAATAATGAGATAAACGCAGCACTAAGGCTATCATTTCCTACATCCACATGAATATTAAAATCACCTACAATAATTATTTTATCTGTTTTAAGGACTAAACCTGATAAGAACCCTGAGAATTCAGATAAAAATTCAGAATACGGTCCAGGAGCTCGGTACACTATAACAAATAGAATTGGCTGTAGTGTTTTCCAGGTTGGGTGTGAAAGACTAAGAACAAGGCTTTCGAACGAGTTATAATTTAGTTTAGGTTTAGGGTGACAAGCCATATTTTCTGCAGCACAAGTACTTTTGATTCTCTAAGTACATTTGGCTAATAATGCTTCTGTACATTTACTTAAGTAGGATTTTGAATGAAAGACTTATACTTGTAGTGGAGTACTTTTAGATTGTTGTATTTGTAGTTTTACTTCAATAAAATATCTTAATACTTAGTATGTCACTTTTTCTTATCTATTTTCTCCCCAGGAAAACATGAATGTATGTGCCAAAGTAGAATTCATCAACCTTGGCCTTGATTTCTTTGATAAGCTGCTCATCTCTCCACACCCTCTTCACCATGAAATCACTCCTGGTATCTGTCACTAGATCACACCAAGCTAAGCGAGTGACCATCAGCTGATGTGTGTCAACAAACTTGGTGTGTGATGCCTCTCCAGTGTCTTTCACGTCAGGGCACTTGACCTCAACCAGGCCATATGGAAGGTCCTCACTTGGGTCAACCACTTTGCCATCTGGACTGGCTCCAAGGTGTGGAGCATTGATGTGGATGATGAGACCAGATGGGAGAACATTAACATCGAAGGTCTCCGCGTACTGTTGGAAGAACCTGTGGCCCCTCTTTTCATGGCTTTTGTTCATGTTATACATTTTGCACTAGATTGTCATGTATTTTGCAACTGACATGCACTTTTAAATGAATTTTGAGGTAACTGTTATCAAATTAAAACTCTATAAAAAATGATTTTAATTTTTTTTTACCTGTTGTCTGCTTGTTCAAGCAAGGGCAGCAGGAATATTTTTGGTTCCCAGTGTACTAAAATGAGCTGTCTGGAAAAGTAATGCAACCAAATGGTTGCACAAACTTCTTCCAGCATCACAAAAGCATGAACATGCTGTCATCTCAGGTGGTATGTTTGTAGTTTCAAAGGTGATATGAAGAAAGTGATGTCAAGACTTATATTATTATTATATATATATTTCACAACTTATTTAAATAATAATCATTTTATATTTAACAAATTATAAAAGATGTTATGTGTCAGTTTCATGATCACATGCTATGTAGTGAGTGTGTAGTAAGCATCACATGAAATTGGCATCTATAAATTCAGGAAGCCTTGAATTTATGAATGTATTACAGTCCTTTTATCAGTCCTTTTTATGCGCTTTAGTTATTCAACTGTATAGCTACTGTTTCTATAGACACTGAGACAACACCTTTTGAGCACAGGTAGGAAAGGAGAACCATCTGACTCTTTAACAGGAACAATGTACCATTTAACATTAAATATTTACACATATTTACCTTGAGCTGTTGTGGTTACTTACACTTTATTAGTCATCTATAGCATCTGGCCCTAATTACAACTTTTCCTGCAATAATATTTGAGACTAGACACAGGTACAAACACATAGTTGACAAGAAAAGTTTTTTATTTAAGCATACTTTTAAGATCATCTAACATACCTTGATAATCAAAAATGAATTGCTTGTCTAACTTTGACCTTTTCACATAACCTTAAAATTTGTCAACAAGATGGACAACATCTGCAATTCTGATTTTTGGCAGAGAAAGAGACAGAGAAAACAAGCTGTTCAAAGTCCATAGTAGAAGTGATTATAGATCCTAGCATAGCGTAGCACCCCAACCAGAAGTCATGTTTCCCTTCCAGTGTCTGTCGCCATATTGTGAAATAGGCCTATTTAAAGAGGCTAAAAAATTCTGTAGACCTGAGGAGAACTGCAGAGTTGGGTGATGATTCTCAGGAGGTTCAAGTACAGTACAGCAGTACAAGTGACCCCTTTGACATAGTAATTTGACTCAATGTTAATACTAAAAATCTTGTTTAATTCAGGTTTAACAAAATAGTTAATAAAGACATGGGTTTTTCATGTTGGTTTAACTCAAACAGTCATATAAGAATATTTATTTAAATAAAATATCATACAAGAGAGAAATAGGGACAGCTTTCCATCAAGACTGTTGACAGGTCCCAATCAGAACGTGCCACGTCACAAGCCCCACCCCCGGAAGTTCCGCCTCGTCCAATCAAATCACGGTATTTGTCACCGGAAGTCCCGTCCCGTCCAATCACCTTAATTCCCTCTCTTTTTCAAATTTTGACAGCAACACAAACCCCCAGTTAACACCATCTGTGAAAACAGCAGAGCGGGGGGTACAGGGGGTCATGTCTCCTGCAGAGAGGTCACAAATGGTTCTTGGGAAGTCAAGACAACAAGAAAAGACTGGGCTGTGAAGAGAAGCAGCTCTGTCTTTCCCACAGAAGTTTCTGTGACATACTGACAATCTAACAGCCAACACAGTTAAGGCAGACACCAGAGTTACTGTGTCAAAAAAAACCTAGTCTAATGCAACATGGTTTAAAGTGAAATGTGTTTCATGTAAGAGCACAACAGTATGGACTTTAGTAAATCCCTCACTAAAGACTGGGATCTATATATTTGTTCAGCACTGATGTCAATGAGAGAATCAGAGTTAAGAGGTGTTACAGGGTTTCCTGCAGAGAGGTCACAAATGGTTCTTGGGAAGTCAAGACAACAAGAAAACACTGGGCTGTGAGAAGAAGCAGCTCTGTTTTTTCTCCACAGAAGTTTCTGTGACATACTGACATGGTGACAAACAACAGGGTCAAAAAGACCACATGGCATGACAAGATAAAAGATGTATGCTCGTTTGTTTATTGCAACGCCGTGTTTGTTATGAGAGTCCTCCGGTATAAAATACGGGCCTGAAAACCCCTCAGGAGACTCACTCAAGACTGAAGACTGAAGACGCAGGATGGACAGCGGTAATAATATTTATCCTATTCTATCGTCAGTATTTTCATCAAGAAGAAAATATTAGGTCTAAACAACAAAAACCTATTTTATAGAAACCACGATCGATATTCACCAGGCTCCAAGGAACGCATTCCCGTTACCCAGTAAGTGAAGCCTTTAATAATATATATACATATATCTGTTAATTCAATTTTTCCTACAGCTTTGTACTTAAAACCTATTTCTTTATTTTCAACAGTTACTTCAGAAGAGCTGAAAGGTTTAACCTTCTCACAGACAACTTATAGTAAGTAGGCTACGATTTTCTCTTTGTAAATTGCAACATTCCCAGTGTATATTTCAATGTTTTGAAACCGCTTACTTACAGATTACTACGATACCGTCCTAGAGGAGCCTGACGGAGATCGATTTGTGGAGGGTCCGAACTCTGTCGGCGTGGTAAAAAATCCAGCAGCACCCGTCCAAGCGCAGCCATCTCTGAGCAAGCCGAAGAGAAAGATGCCGTGTCTTCCTCCACCTCCGGCCGAGGGAGCGGGTTCGGATCAGGAGACGGATGATTTCCAAACAGAACGCCGGGGAAGGCAGTCTGCTCGAGGTGCATCGAAGAGAAAAAAGCCGTGCGTTCCTCCACCTCCGGCCGAGAGAGAGAGTTTGGATCAGGCAGGGGGGAACATCCGTACGTAAGGCCGGGGAAAGCAGCCTGCTCAAGGGGTATCGAAGAGAAAGAAACCCGTTCCTCCACCTCCGTCCGAGGGAGGGGGTTTGGACCAAGCAGCGGCCGATTTCCAGAGGGAAGGCCCGGCGAAGGAGCCCTTCGCAGGGCGAGCTGAATCCGGTAAGTCGCTAAAACTTTTTTTTAAAAACAAATCTCAATAATAACCCGATGTTGACAGTCCGCCTGCAGGATTGAAATGAAACTCGACTTCCTGTCGTCTGAGTCAAAGAAGGGAGGGTGAGAAGAGCGTAGTTCCGGTGACGTGTATCATACAAGTTAAGGAGGGGGTAGCTGCAGCAGCGCCCCCTAACACCGGAGGTCTAATGCTTGTAATACAAGAAGGTGATGCAGAGGCTGGTAACAGCGCACAGTAAGGTGTATCATTGTTTTTGTCGTTGTTGGAAAGTAAAGCGTGGCATTTATGTTGTTGGAAAGTAAGGTGTAACATTTTTGTTATTGTAAAAGTAAGGTGTGACATTTTAACATGGATAAAGACATAGATTTAGGGGCTTTTTACAATCTGGTAGAACGTTTGAACCAAATTTTGCCGCAACCTCCTATAGAATTGGTTGGTATCACAGACGCTGATCCTTTTTCAGAAATCATTCGGTATCCATAGCTTTGAAGACTATTTTCAACCTTTAGAAGATGCTCTCCGGCTCTATGCACAAAGCTCACCTCCTTTTTCAGAAGTCATTCGAGACCAAAACGTTGAGAACTATTTCCAACCTTTAGAAGATGCTCTCCGGCTCTATGCACAAAACTCACCTCCTACTCTCTCTCATCAAAATGATTCTCAACCCTCCTCTGCCGTTAGTGTTTTATCAACCCCGACCCCCGCCCCAAATTTAGACGAGTCTGTTCCCCCACAACAACATGGAGGGAATCCGGGTCAGGAAACTGAACCGACCGCGGGTCCCTCCTCTGCATTAAATGAAAATGAGAGGGTAGATCCATCCAGAACGGTATCTCGAGCCAGCTTTAACAATCTTGAAATTAGACGCATGTTAAATTTTCCTCCTCCTCAAAGTGTGCCCGATTATGCTTCATTTTATTCACATGTGATGGATAGCCTTCAGGATCTGGCTGATAGAGCTACATCAGAGGTCAGACGCAATGATGTGATACAGTTGGAGTTGATTGGTGAAAATGTGCGAAATCATGTTTCCGTCTCCATTAGCGATGAGGGTGATGCCGTCCTACCGGCTTTTCAAGCCTTACTGGACCGGTTAGTACAATCAAACATGTCAATCATGTCCGACGCCAGCCTAGAACTAGTTGTGCAGGTGGTGCGGAATCCCAGAGGAGGTGCTAAAAGGCAGGCTGAAAAAACTCTAGAATGTGAAATCTTAAAAAAGAAATCTCGTCACTTGTACGATGTGAACAATACACAAAACCAGCTCTGCTTTGCCATCAGTTTAGCCCATCTCATCGAATCTAAACTCACAGATAGTCAGGCTACACTGCGAGGCAGAGAGTTTCAACGCTGTGCCGGTTTGAGTGAGCAGACGTCGGTGGCCTTTAGCGACGTCAACAAATTTGAAAAGATTTTAAAACGCAAAATCATAGTGTTGTACAGATGCAATGAGGATCGGGTTGTGTCTCATTTTGAGACAGATTTCCCTAAAACTTCTGACCCGCCTCTGTTTCTGTTTCTATTCCAAAACCACTACTACGGTATAAAAAATCTTAAAGGTTTTCTAGGGACACGGCACGCCTGTAATTTTTGTTATAAGGGCTACAACAATCCTATTAAACACAGATGCGGCGGCCATTGCTCCGTCTGCATTGACCCTGTTTGTACCCGTGATCAGTTGGATCCTGTCTTTTGCCACGAATGTAACCGGACGTGTCGCACTCCTTCCTGTATGTCTAGACATAAAAAGCCTGTAGCAAGGCCGGTGGCTGGAGGGTATGTCAGCGAATGCGAGTTAAATAAAAAATGCCTAAAATGCGGAAAAATGTACTACATCGCTATGACTAAAGATAGCAAGAGACACAAGTGTCCAACCTCTAAATGTAAAATTTGCAAAGTGAAATTAGCTCCGGATTCTGACATAAACTCTAATGATCATCAGTGTTACATTCAACCTCTCCCTGCAACCACAGAGCACAATGAGAAACTGGTTTTCTATGATTTTGAAACATTTGTGGGACAGGACTGTGTGCATCACCCGTACCTGGTGTGTACAAAAACTTTACAGGGTTCAGAGTGGGGTGCTTATGGCTTAGATTGTGTAAAATCTTTCCTCCTGCATTTCAGAAAGCCTCAATATAGAGGAGCTGTATTGATAGCACACAATGCTAAGGGGTTTGACAGCTACTTGATCCTCAATGGTATGATAAAGTTGGGTTTAAAACCGTCTCTCATCATGCACGGAAGCAAAATCATCTGCTTCCAAGACCCCGATTATGAGATAAAATACATAGACTCCCTGTCTTTCCTCACCATGCGTCTTAAGTGTCATGCCTAAGGCGCTGGGCTTCAGCAATCAAACCAAGGGGTATTTTCCTCACGGGTTCAGCTCAGAGGAGCGTTTAAACTACACAGGGCCCTACCCTCCGCCGCAAGATTACGGCGTAGAGCGCATGGGTCCCCGTGAGCAGGAAGAGTTTTACGCTTGGTACAGAGAAGCTAGCCGGGGAACCTGTGACTTTGAGAAAGAGGCCAAACATTATTGTAAAAATGACGTTGAAATCCTCTTAACCGGCTGCACCAAATTCAGAAATGAGTTTCTTCGAGAAACAGGTGTAGACCCTCTCAGCTGCGTCACCATAGCCTCTGCTTGCATGAAGGTTTTCCTAACCAATTTTCTGCCTTCTAAAACCCTAGCGATACCTTCACCAGATGACTACAGGGGCCAATGCAAATCCTTCTCCAATGCCTCCATCCAGTGGTTGGAGTGGGTAGCACACAGCCAAAACATCTTTATCCAGCATGCTCTAAACAGGGGTGAAAAACAGATTGGCAAGTACCATGTAGACGGCTACGCCGAGATCGAGGGTGTAAAGTATGCTTGGGAGTTTCTGGGGTGCTTTTATCACGGTTGTCCGTCTTGTTTTCAGCCTCACGAAACCTGCCCTTTGACCGACGCTCCCTTGGAGGAGCTGCACGTGGCCTGTGAGGAGAAATTACAGACACTAAGGGCTATTCACGGTATCCGTACGGTCGTCATCAGAGAGCACGAATGGAGGGAGATGAAAAAATCCCATCCAGGGGTGAGAGAGTTTCTCAAGGGTTTCGAGCCTCTCTCTCCCCGCCAAGCTCTTTTTGGTGGTAGGACGAGTGCTGTCAGGTTGAGGTACACGGCGGGTGAAAATGAACGAGTACACTATGTAGATGTTACTTCCCTGTACCCGTTTGTCAACTGTAGCTTTCCTTACCCTCTAGGTCACCCTACCATCATCTACAAAGACTTTGACGAGCCTCAAAACTACTTTGGTCTGATCAGAGCTGTGGTGTACCCGCCACGAGCACTGTTTTTCCCCGTTTTACCCCACAAAACGTCTCACGGTAAATTGGTGTTTACCCTCTGCTGCACCTGCGCAGAAATCAATAATCAACAGGGTGCTTGCTGTCACGACGACGAGGCCAGAGCTTTGACGGGGGTTTGGGTCACGGCTGAATTTAACAAGGCTCTAGAGTTGGGGTATAGAGTTGCAAAAATCACAGAGGTGTGGCACTTTGACAGACAGAGCGATTCCATTTTTGTCAACTACATACACACATTTCTGAAAGGTAAGCAGGAAGCTTCGGGGTACCCGTCCGAGGCAACGGATCAGGAGAGCAGGGAAAGGTACATCAGAGACTATAGGGATAATCAAGGTATTCAATTAGACGCCGACAAAATCGAGGCAAACCCTGCAAAGAGACAAGTGTCCAAACTGTGTCTCAACAGCTTCTGGGGGAAGTTTGCACAGAGAAGTAACCTGACTCAGACCACCCTTGTCAGTGAGCCTGAAGAATTTTTCAGCTTTATGTTTTCGGGGAAATACAGAGTCAATTACTTTAGCGTCCTCAATGACAAAACTGCTATGGTTCAATGGACCTACAGTGAACGCTGTGTCGTGCCCCCCAACAAGGTAAATAATGTCTTCGTAGCCGCATTCACCACCGCTTACGCTCGCTTAAAGCTGTACAGTTATTTGGAGCGGGTGCAAGAGAATGTTTTGTATACAGACACAGACAGCTTGGTGTACGTTGTGAAAGATGGAGAGACTCCCCTGGAAATGGGTAACTACTTGGGTCAGTTGACGGATGAGTTGGGGGGTGACAGCATTCAGGAATTTGTGGCTGCCGGTCCCAAGAGTTACGCCTACCAAACGGTCAAAGAAAAGAAAGTAGTGTTGCGTGTAAAGGGTATTACACAGACCCTGGAATGCTGTGAGCGGGTCAACTTTGATAGCGGCAGAGAGCTGGTGGAGGGTTACTTAAACAACTCTGAAGAGGGTGTGATTGAGACCCCTCAGCACAACATCACTCGTGATAAAAGGGGGTTTCTGTTGAAAAACTCGTCATTTCTGAAAAAGTTCAGAGTGGTGTACGATAAGAGACGTCTGTTTGCCGACGGAAAAACTTTGCCTTTTGGTTATTAGAACATTTAGGGGAAAAAAGAAATGTCACACCTTGCTGCTATGGAAGAGATTGATTTTGATCCTAGACTGTGTATGCCTTTTTCATGTTTGATTGTGGGACCCAGCGGATGTGGGAAAACTTATTTTGTCAAAAGTGTACTGGAAAACTGTGAACATGTGATGAATTCAAAACCAGAAAACATTGTGTGGATTTATACTTCTTTTCAACCCATGTACGCTGAACTGCAGAAGA
>VMKM01004890.1:0-11452 GCA_008360985.2 Macquaria ambigua
AGCTGCTCTGCGAGTCTTTCACTTTGAGCCATATTCAGCTGTAAATGCAGTCTTTTTATTGTGGCCTTCAACAAGCTTTCAGTCAGTGTGTGGAATGCATACATAGGCTACAGTGTATTTGTGTAATTATAATGTTTGTGTGTGTGTGTGTGTGCTCCTTGGCCTAGCATCAGTGCAGGGTCCTGAGGGGCAGCAACTGCTGATCTTTCACTTCTGCTCGGAGGCCTCTCTCGCTCTGGTTGCCTGGCAACCCTCGCGTTTCCGAAGGGGAGGGCTTTATTTTGCCCAGGAAAGAGGAAAAGATTGGAGGGAATTGCATGAAATGTGGATGAAGCTGTCAACATGAGGTGCCTGCTTGAGCCTCAGCACAAGGGGATTCTTCAGTGTTTCTTACAGAGATATTTCAGTTTTGCTAACTTAAGATATTTGTATCCCACATTTGGCTAGAGGAACAAAACAAGAAATGGGAGAAACAATAAAAATCTAGTGCTTTTGTGGTGAGGTTGTGTTTCAACAGCATTTTTTAAAATCTAAAGCATAGAATAAAGTTACAGAATCTGAATCCTTTTGATCGATTGATTTTATTTGATGATTAAAAACACTTAAACTCTGCACTGCAGTTGTTAAACTTATTTTGAATTCCTTTCCAATTCTAATTGGGCCAGTTTTCAGACATTTTTAACAAAAATCAAAGGTAACTTGATTTAAAGAAAATACAACTTTGAAATTGTAATTCATAGAACTAGAATTCAAGCTTTGCCGGACAGATTACATATTTTCTACTTAGCTACATGACTAGCTGAATGTGTGTATTGTGTGTTGCTTTATGCTCATTAAAAAGAGAGAAGAAAGAAAAGATTTGGTAAGAGGTAGTTGGAGTTTAAAGCCCCCGAAACATGACATATTCATCAATAAACAACAATCAAAGTTGAAGAAAAAAAAAACAGTCTTTGTTATTATTTATTAAGAGTTTAACACTCAAAAATGTAGCGAATTTTCTTCATCTGGACTGTGGTAGTGTAGTTTGATCAGATTTGGTCAAGAGTGGCCTGGCGACATTAGCAAACAACCCACCAGTGGCATCAGATTTTGATTCAAATGTCCCTAAATCCTGATTGGTGGATGGAAGTATGTGACATAATAATTTTTTCAAATGAATCCTGCCCTATTCAGACTAGTGAGAAGAGCACAGACAAAAACACAGATACAGAAACCTCTCAAGTGAAATAACCAAAGTAGTTATAACACTGACAGAAAATTGTGTTACATGAAGGACCACATAACTCATAGTAGGAAGCAGCACGAGAACATAAGTGTTTTGGAACCAGACCCAAAATAGAGCCAGCTATCAAAACCCAGCACTATTTTGTGGTGCTTTTGTCTAGTAAAGATTGTGAAAAAGGCTTCTATTCAACTTAAAAGAGGAGCATACAAAAGTGAAAAAAGCAGTGAGCTGACTCCAATTCACAAATCCAAGTGTCACAGCAGAATTTAGGATGCTGTGAGTATTTGACGTCATGCTGCATGTAGCAATCTTCATTAAAAAATATATAAAAATACTTCAGTATATGAAAACTGTCTTCGACTGTGGAATAAAACAGACTGTTGACAATTGACAAATTTGTAAATCATCTAAGAGCTATTTAAAGTGTAAGAACATGGGAGACGTGCAGACAATGCCCTGGTTCAGCAGATACTGTCAATATTAAGTTCCTGAATTGCAACATGGAAAACAATATTTACAGGAAACACATTAGCGTGGCCTCCCATCACCACATGAGCAGCGCTCGCTGTAGTGACTCCACACACTGTGGTAGCTTTTGTAAGCACGATTTCAGCTATCTATGTTTAAGCAATGCTAAAATATCTTATTCCAAAGTCAGTATAGCTCCTAGGGGAAACTAGCAGAAGCTTATGACTTGATTACACAGAGAGACACTTCTGACATCACTCATGCAAAATTACTTTTTGTTTATTTCAGCTGCACGCAGGTTAGGATGTGTTTGACTCTTATTACACTGCATGGCCTACTTAAGCATGAGGTCAGCTTTCATATTTCCTGCAGTTACTGTGAGCACAGTAAACAGTCTGATGTGAGAAGGCACTTGGGCGGCATAAAAAAGTATTTGTTGTTGCTTGATGCTGTCACAACTGCTGCAGATCTTGACTAATCATATCTACATCATTTTAATATCATTAACTGTTGGGCGAGGTGCAGAACCTGACCCCCATGTGTTAGTTAGTTTGTGTGTGTTTGCGTATTTCCAGCTGGCTTATGAACAACAGCTGTTTGTCCTCTAGGGGAGGCATTCTGACTCATCTGATTGGCCAGCAGCTGTGTGTCACAATGTGTATGTATACGTGTGAATGTATGCCTGTTTGTGTCTGTGTGCAGTTCTGTGCCTGTGCTTGTGCGAGTATGCGAGCGAGAAATTCACATATATTTGAAGCAACAAATCCCATCACACCCTAAAGAGAATGGCCACTAAATGCACTGCTGTCAACTCAGCAACCCATTCATCTAAGTGTGCGCTGCAGAAGTAGGACATAGCTATAGTAGGCAGCTTGAAGAAGTGGTAGTCAGCCTGGACCTCTTTGATTCTTTATTCATCACCTTCTTATATTATTTATATACTTTATATACTACTGTAGCTGGAGAGAGGAAAAAAGAGAGGAGGAAAAAAGGTGCAACTATTAATGATTAGACACCAGGAAGAGGACTGAAGTGACGACTAAAATAATAAGTGTGAAAAAGTGAATCCACTTTTTCCACCTGCAGAGAATCTTGAATGTGCAGTGAAGATATCATACTGTCATAATTTTGCAAATATAGTCAGATATTGCATTTGCATTATGATGACATAAGCCATAACCTGCCACTTTGTATGACATGGCTACTATTAAAAAGTGCTTCCGTGCCTCAGAGGGAGAGGCAGGGGTGTAAATGGGGAAGGACAAATGTGAGAGGGAGGGAGTGGCAGAGGGGAAGAGAAGGATGTTTTGGTTTGGTTTGGGAGGCTTGCCTCCATTAGGACATAAAGTCTTCCATTTTGGGAAATAGCCATCTCTGTTTTGTTTTTCCCCTCTCATGTCTCTCTTATAGTGAGGGTCAGGAGTCACATATTCAGAAATCCTAGTTATTAGCTGCAGGGCTTTCTCTCTGCTCTGCCTCCATGTTCTCTGCATGACTGTCTCTGCTCCTGTAGTTGCTAAAGCTAAAGAAATCTGCACGTTCAGTCCACTTGTGCATATCTCTGGCGATAATTTATTGGACCACACTAGACTATTTCCCCCACTGTAATACACATTATACATTGAAAGGAAAGAAAAAACAGTTAATTTAAATATAATGCTGGAATGTAGCAGTGCCCTTATTCTTATTCAATAATTCGTCACTAAGAATATTCTTGTAAAAAACAAAACAAAAGCAGAGTATTGAAATTACTTATCACAGGCTTTTTTTTGTCTGTCTGAATAAAGATAAGAAACTCAGACTGAGTATGAGAGCACACACAACAATTTAAAGAGATTTTTTTTACAGCCCTTTCCTGAGAAAACACGTTAACTGTTCATGTGAAAGAGCATGAATTCACATGTGCAAGTCAGATGTGTAAAGATAAAACATTATTTTCTATATGTCACACACAGTGGTGTGAGTAACTAAGTAAGTACACTTACTCAAGTACTGTAATTTCCCACCACCAGTGGTAGTACGTATTAACATGGAAGCATGTTTTAACATCTGCTTAGACGTTCTAAAGCAGTATCACCTGATTATAATACCAAATTACATGTGCACATGTGAAAACAAGTTATCACATGCGTCTACTTGATTTCACATGAATAGTTTTCACATACTTCATGTACAAACTTGATCAGCCTTGCATGAGATAATAGTGTATTATCATATGTGAAACACATACTAACATGTGGGATATGAGGGTTTGTCCATAGGGCAATGGAATGTATTCCATTAAACAATTTCCACTTGTGTTGCTACAGAGCAGAGCCTCATACTGGCGTGTTAGATTTAGAATTGCTCTTCTGTGCTGTGTGTAACAAGATTGTTTGTCCGTGTCACTCAGAGCAACAGTAGGCTTATATTTTGTCTGTTATGTCCCATGGCATACCAAGAGCAAGATGCCTCTGCTCATCCTTTGTAGCGAGTGTGTGTGTGTGTGTGTGTGGTGACTGTGTTAAGGTGCTACCTCACTGTCTGCTCTCTGTCAGCATCGCTTCCCTTGGGCATCAGTGTTTTCCTCACAGCTCCACTCAGCTTTAACAACATGCCTCCACAGAGGCGTCAAGACCCTGAATAACAACAGCAGTTGTAATTGTATTTGTATGTGTGATTGTGTTTGGAGTGTGTGTTCACAGAGAGACAGAGTGTACTGTTTGTGTGTCTCTGTGGTTCTTGTGTGTGTGTGTGTGTGTGTGTGTGCATGGATTTGCTTCCTCTCATGCGTTTTTGCTCTGTGTGTGCTCATTTCGGAGCAGGCTTGTTCATTAGGTCTGTGGGGAGGTGTGCTTTCTGCTGACTTTGTTTGGTTCAAAGCCTGAGGCTCGTACTGATCAATAGTATCCCGGACCCACCACGTCTATGTGCAGCTGATTGGCTCTCTGCATGGCAGGCCGCCACAGCTCAACAGCGGAAAGTCATACGTCAATACATTACTCACATCTTTCTAGGTGTATTTTGGACACACCCTTAATCACTCTGAATGTGCATGAAATTCAGTTTTTCCTCTGCAAACTCTGAAAACACTAAAATGCATTGCTTTTATTCTTGTGTATGTAAAAAGCAGTGACATGAAAGGAAATCTTATGCAGCATGGTGTATGATCATCATCAGATAATGGAAAGCCAAACCAACAGATGTGTTTTCTAGGTGACAGTTAGTAAGTTGCCAACAAAGAACTGATGAAATGTCTGGCTTTAGGCTGGTGTTTGGCTTTTGTTTTTATTTGGCAGAGTAAGTGTGTGGGTGTCTGCACTCATGCCTGAATTCTGTGTTGCATCTAAGTGGACCAGGAGTCAGTGTACAATATGTCAGATAGGAACTCAAATTTGTATTTCTCTCAGTCAATGATCAATGTTTCCTATTCATTTTCTTTTTAACTTTTTGTCTCTGGAGGGGCAGAAAGCTCTCTAAAACACTAATTGCCCAGCAGGCCCCTTATACACGTCAGGCATAGTAGTTAAACATCAGCACTGGCTAACCTGCTTCTTACAATGCTCTCCTCAGGTCTGGATGACTGTCTCCAGCAATACGTGAAGAGTTTTGAGCGGGAGCAGATGGGGGGAGAGCAGCTGCTGCACATCACCCATCAGGAGCTGGAGGAGCTGGGCGTCACCAGAATAGGACATCAGGAGCTCATCCTGGAAGCTGTCGACCTCCTCTGTGCCCTGGTCAGTCTGCCTCTCTTACTTACTGACATTATTTCCCTCAATCGATAATACTTTGGAAGGAGTGATGTATATGCAGGTCCTGGATGTGTGTGTTATTGTGTGTTTGAGTGTGTCATAGTGCTGGTCAGATATACTGGATTGGTATGAGACTGCCACGAGCCAAAACTATGGAGCCGCAAAACTGACAAAAGGTAGTAAAAGGTTATCACACAAGCTAAAAATATAACTGAATACATAAATAAATAATGCTTAGTTAAGTAACGTTAGCTTGCTAACTTTGTTTGCGTTAATCTTTGATGCTGCAACAGTGTGCAGCACAGTATATGGATGATTAACATTACGTGCACAGGCTGGTTTTCAGTTAAACTAGCTAACCACACAGTCCCTTTGATGACTCCACTGATGTCTGACACAAGTGAAATAAGAGTAAGCTAAATTAAGTTTTAATACATTTTATCATCTTAGTGGAAGTAAAAACAAAAAATAAAATGCTTTTCTCTTTTTTATCCACAGATTAGAGGTTAGGGAGAATTATTCAAGCTTTATATTTCTTTTTACACTTCATTTTAGTTATTTAACTAAAGTATTATTTATTGATTCTATTGACTGTCCTGTCACACATACATTGGTGGTTTTGATTGTCCTATATGCCAAGATAATATTTTGGCATTATCACCAAGAACTATCACCATATACAGTATCCAATAGGACCGGGTATTGAAACCCATTATTTTTGTGCTACCAATGGAAATGAGTCCATAGCACCGAGTATCAAAAACGGTCAAGTACAGAAAGTTGGCCTCAAATGTCTGGTAAGATTTAAAGTCTAAAGGCCCGGTCACACCAGCATTTAAAATGGCAACATTTTGTGGCACAACCAATTAATTCCTGGATAATAATTGTAGCGATACATGGATTTGCTCATTGAGTTTAACTTTGGTGAACTTTGGCACACACGCTGTTGACCAGTAGCAAGCTGTCTTGACAGTGCTGACCTTTGTGGGAATGGAGAACCAGAGTCCAAAATGGAGGAAGCTAACGTAGCTGCACCATCCACTTTTATTTATCCCTCCTCTGTCAGAGTATAACCTGCTCTACAGAGGAGGACTGGTTTGCAGACAGTTATGAAACAGGAGTCGATGGTACAAATACCTCTTTTTGAATAAAGTGTGTGAATTTATTCTCCTGTTAGCTTTTTTCCCCTCTTCAATTACTCTTTTATTGAATGAAATATATGTACACTCTCAATAACAAAATGCCAGGAGGAAATAAAGAAAAGTAAAGTACAGACAAAATATAAAGAAGCTTGCACATTGCATGCTTCTAGCATGTTCCCAGCTGGCTCGTGTGTTAGCGGTTAGCTTGCCAGCTACAGCTAATTTAAATCAAAATGCTGCTTGTCTTTACCTCCACATTTGAGAATATTGGCTTCTTTTGTGAAATGAAACAAGTTTTTTTGTGGAAAAACATATAAGATATCAAAGATTTGTCTTTGATATATCAAAGATTTGTTTTGGTTTTGGTGCAGAAACTCAGGTATAGTGACACTAGTGTCAGAAAAATTCAAACTATACCCATCCTTAGAATTCACCATATATCTACCATCAGTATTTTAGAATACATTTTATGCATAAATAGGTTGTAAAGAGGATTTATATAAAAAAACCAAAAAACTATAAACTGAACAGTCTGTTTGCCAGAATTACTTTAAGTTTAAATTTGAGTAAGAATAGTTTTCTTTCATATAACTGCTAAAGAAATTCTCACAGGTAGAAAGATTTATATATTGGTTGTTGTTTATTTTCCCTGACCAGTTATTGATATTGGCTTAAGAAATGGCTGGAAAAATCCTCTGTCATTTGGGCCCTGCTTTGTGTGTACTGCCTCGGTCACTGCTGACTGTATGTGCAGTGGCCCTGCTCAGGATTAGGGAATTAGGGGGAATTAGGTGCTACTCTCCCAGAGAGAGAACGAGAGAGAGAGGAAGAGGAAGAGAGAGAGTATGTAGAAAGAGTATGCAGGATGCACCTTATCTCCCAGGCACACATGGCTGGATTAGTTGGGGCTGTTTGAATGTGTGTGTGAGTGTGTGTAAGAGTGTGCATATGCGCACATGCTTGTGTGTGTACTAATCAGCACCTCTTCTCATTCAAATGTTCCAGCATGGGAATGAGTGTCCCAGAGCAGCAATCGCCATATGTCCTGGAACTGGACACATGCACACACACACACACACATACACACACACACACACACACACACACACACACACAAACACACACACACACACACACACACACACACACACACACCACACACACACACACACACACACACCACACACACATAGAGATGCCAGGTAGACAAGGCATATCACTGAAACTACTGCTGTGACTAGTCTCAAAGGGTAATTCCAGTTCATTACAACTTGGGTCTTACTTTTTTGTAGTTTTAGCTGTCATTCCTGTCAGATATAATAGCACTGTACTCACCAAGTTAATTTCTGAGATCTGGAAACACATCGGCATCTGGGAAAGAAGCAGTCAGACAATCAGACCAAAGTTGGCCAAATTTATTTGGAAGAAAGTTGACGGTGAACAGTAAAATGTTACCCAAACTGTCATCAGTCATCAATCACAGTTTGCAGACAGACTTCACGGTTTAACTTTGACCTATACCAAATTTGCTATAGGTGTGTGCACATAGAGTTTTCATGCGTATTACTGACATTTTGGGTATGCTCACTTGTGGTTTAGATTATCTGGCTGATCTGTTGGCTGGTTTACAACTTGTCTGATCATGCCACTGCTCATTTCTTGTCCCGTTGGACTTTGTTGTAGCAAAGTTGCAGTGTTCCAAGATCTTGATTAGATTACTTTGTTGAGTAAAATGTTTTCATAATCAATAGAAGTGATGGCCAAAACTGCAAAAATAAGACCCAAGTTATAATAAAACAGAATTTTCCTTTAAGGTAGCCTCGGGAAAGCAAACCTCAACTGTTCTCCTACTTCTCATTAACTGTACTCTCCAGGTAACAAAGGGACACAGCTCTATAGTACCTGTAGACACTGTGAATGTTTGGATAATAGAGGATGATTCACTGTCGTCAGCAATATAATCCATCTTAAGGAAGGCAAAACCCTGTTCCCCTGGCTCAACCGTTATGACTTTCTGGTCTTTCTGACCCTCTGTGGCCCTGGATCAATGCAAGTTTCAAGCACTGACTGAGCTTTCAGTCTCGCTGTAAATGTGGAAAGGTCCCTTCTTTTATGTCTGTGCGTTTGAGTTTTTGCCCCTAGCATCTATGCTAAGTAGGGTTCTGTGGGTGCAGTGAATTTTCAGCAAACTGTGCTGGGAAATGGGCCTGACTTAAGAATAAAATGACTGCTCATCCCAAAGCCTGAACTGAAAGACATGCATAAATGACACAGACATAGGTGTCATTGTATTGAAGTTAAGTTAAGATAAAAAGTGTAAAAACTGAGCAAATTAAAATACCTAAATTTTAAAAATACAGCAGAGGACTGCAAATATACCTTTCTTTCTCAAGTAATTATTCAAATTCAGCTGTAGCAGCCAGGCCACAATTTTGCACAGAACTATAATTATTGCAATAATTAATTGTGTGTCTAAGTGTGTGACAATTTCCCATTGTCACACACTTAGACAGCTAACATACTGTGCACAGCTAGTATTTTTATAATCAAATGATAAGAAACTCTACTCAGTCAACTTCTGTGTATTATCTTTTTAAAACTCATAGTAGTTTAGACAAATTAATACTTTCACAACTGGCACCTTGCTGAGTCCGGGTTATCTCTCTCTGTGAAAGCTATCACACAAATTGTAACTTTATTCTGCACCCTCTGGGTCAGCTGGTGAGGTTGGGATTAGCTTTTGACATACTTGTAGTGTCCCCCAAGGCTCTATTTTTGGGCCACTTCTCTTTTCTATATGATGTATCATACTACAGCTAGCTTTATTTCCTCTGGTCTAACAATCAGCGTAATTTAATTTAATTTTCTTCTTCAGCACCAGAGGAATGGCATCATTCTCTAATGACACAGGACAAAAGGCAGAGAGACACCCTGTACTTCTCAAGAGACTGTTAGGGCTAATACACAGACAAACACATTCATATCTATCAATATTATAGACTTGGTGGCATAATGAATTTAGAGTAACAATCTTCATATGGAAACCAGAGCACCTGGAAGAAAACTCATGACAGGATGTTCTGCCTCTATACCAAAACATCTTACAAACAACTTAAGTCTTAAAAACGTAGCAACGCTGAAACTTAGCATAATCCATAATAATAATAATTAGGTAGCTTTATTATGTTTGCGACAATGCCCTGATTCTACTTCTGCTTTCTGCTTTTGTTCTGAGAAAGTGATTCATGTCGTCATCTCCTCTCTTTCACAGAGATGAGTCAGCTTTCTATGTTTGTTCCTTTTCAATGCTGCCCTGTGTGACTCCACATTGATTTTAAAACCCTGTTGGTTACGTGAAAGTTATTGAATATTTGGCCATAATTTATATTTCTAGTCCTTTTGATCTTCATTTGAACATTGAAGATAATTAGACAGATGTTCCATATAGGAAAGATTAAATGAATGTTGAATGTTATCTTTGGGTTTGCCCCTAGTCTGTGAGGTAGCGTCCCCCATTATCGTCTGACCTCTCCACTCACTCACCCCTACTTGTATCCGTTGCCCTTTGACTCTGTTTGGTTTGCAGGTGTGTGTGCATGTGTGTTTGTCTCCTTTTTGTACAAGTCATTTAAGTCTTACTGCTCTCTCTCATTTTGTTATTTTTTTGTTATAGCACTTTGTTTGATGGGTTTTTTTTCTAGTTGTTGATTGCTCAAGGGTAACACTATCTGAATTAAAACACTCTGTTTGAAACAGTCCCCTAAAAAAGGTAATTACAGTGACACAGAGTCATTCAAACCACGTACAGCTTCATAATTTGTATTCCGTTTTTAAGCAGCTGAAAACAGCCCTTGTTATGTGACAATCAAGGGACAAAAACACTGGTTTCATTTTTAATCCAGTGTCCAATAGTATATATATAGAAAATTTTAGCTGGACTTGTTTTGGGTAAATAAGACAAACCTGCAGTAAGAAATGTAAAATTCACTCATTCTACAAAGCTCATCTGCCTGAGTTGCGCAGTGAACCCAGATCTTCCAAGCTGAGAGCAACACACGCACAATCAATACTCTCTTGATTAATAGAGGTTAGATACACTACATTTTGGTGCAAGTGGTCTGCAAAAGCTTATGTTGAAGACCAGTGAATGTACAATGGAGCAAGACTGATTAATGCTTTACTTTTAAAAAGAAATGGATTAAATGGTGAAGTCCCCCTTTTTGCCCAAACATTTCATAAACGATGATTGAGTGTGATGTGAACAATGGTAGAAATTTCAGCATAGAGGAGAGGCCACTCCACACATGGCTGCTATGGCAACCACATCGACATGAAGGTGGAGAGGAGTGGGGGGGGTCGCTCTAATGGCATCGCCCTCTTACTGTATTGATTTGACACACACGGGCACACATATGCACACGCTGCTCAAATGAGTTCTCTCTCTTTCAGTCGACACAGAGCATTATTCCCCTGTTTCATCTCAGCACTCAGTCCCCTGGAGAGAGCCGAGCCGCACACAGCCTCAGATCGAATCATAGGACGGGCTAATTACAGCTGTGCAAACATGTACGCTCCAAGTTCATGTATACATCTACAGTCACACAGAATACAGAAGATTATACAGAACACAGTGTATGCATGACCCAGTTTCAGTGAGATGCATAGCTGGGTGCTCTCTCTTCCTCTCTCTCCCTCTTGTCTTCTGCCTCTTTAGTTCCTCAATTCCCTCAATTCTCTCTCTCTCTCTCTCTCTCTCTCTGCTGCCACTGTGAAACCCTCTCTTGTTTGTAGTCATTGTGGTTGTGACTGTGTAGAATAGATCTCGAGGCAGAGGAGGAATAGATACGTCTAGCTAAGCCTGTGCATCTGACTATACAAGGGTGTGT
>VMKM01004891.1:0-11444 GCA_008360985.2 Macquaria ambigua
TATATATATATATGTGTGTGTATATATATATGTGTGTGTATATATATGTATGTGTGTGTATATGTATATGTATATGTATGTATATATGTGTGTGTATATGTATATATGTATATATATATGTATATGTATATGTATGTATATATGTGTGTGTATATATGTATATGTATATGTATGTATATATGTATATGTATGTATATATGTATATGTATGTGTGTGTGTATATGTATGTATGTATGCATATGTCTCACACATACGTATAATAATATGCATACTCTACATATATACATATATACTATATATATATATATATATATATATATATATATATATATATATACATATATACATATATATATATATATATATATATATATATATATATATATATATATATATATATATACATATATACATATATATACATATACATATATATATATATATATATATATATATTTATTTATTTATTTATTTTCAAGTTGTTTAAAGTAGGTCAAAGTAGGTAATTTTTGGACCCAAAAAGTCCAGTCAAGTCAAAGAAGTTGCTCAAGTTGGATCGGTGAAAGTCAGACACCAAAATTAAACATGAAAAATGTTCTAGCAGAAGTTTATTTGAAACTGCAAAACCTGAAATTATCTGTTTTCAAAGTAACATATTTCAATGCTATTAATTCAGTGGCATTTCAATTTCGACATTATGCTTTAAGTAGTGGCTTAATCCTACAATTAGGTATTCAGTTGCTTATAAATGTTTTTAATATGGCCTTTCTTTGTTTCCATATTACTGAATCAAAGACACCAGCAGAGCCTGTAAGAAATCCCCAAGTGAAAAAGACCATACTTACCACGTGACTTTAAGTTAATGAAATCATCACTGAGTTTATTTCAATAATGGCATATTTAATCCATAAAATAAGGGAAATACAGAATGAAGGAATAGGTTAAATAATAACTTGCATTTTCTGAAGTTTTAAATTAAATATATTAGATATAGTAGAAGAATTTATAGTAACAGGTGATAAATGATTACAATAAAAGCAAAGCAAACAATTACAATCATCTGTGTCTGAATCTTGATTAAAACAACTTCACCACCAAGATCCACATTTTGAGTTATAATGCCTCCACATCAATTCTTTTAAGTCCTGCTTGCAAGAGTGTGAGGCTCTGATGACAATTTCAGCTGGTTGCTCTGTCCATTTAAACAACTTCAATCCAGTTGGGTCGACTTTGATCCAGTTAGAGGACGGGCTCCAGGGACCTTGAGCAGTTTTTTTTTTTTTTTACTTATAGGCTGCTCCTATACTCCAAAAAAGCTCATCTGACATGTAAAAAAAAAGGCTAAAATGAAGCAGCAATTTGATCATTACAAGTAGACCAAGCTGGTCCAATTAACAAACTTATCAAAATGTTCACAAAGCCTCGTTCACCGCCCTCCTGAACACCATCACTGGCAACTTGTCAAAAATGTAATGTGATTCATTGCAGGCCATGCATTTTCAATTCACTGCCACAGAGTTATCATTGTTTTATGGCATGTCATATCTGTTCAGCCTCCAGCTGGTGGTTGTCCCCGAAGACTTGGACAAACCCAGAACCAATCACATGACATTGATGACCAGCTGCAGGTCAAAGTGTATTGGCGGACGGCAAACAAGCCTGAAAAACATTCTGACGAGTTTGGCTGGCCAGTCTGCGCACACTGTGGCAATCAAAGCCAAATGTAGAGTTTCTTTTGGTCCGACATCCGTTATTTTGTTCATCTGAACAAAGCGAATTCACACTGCCAGCCTTTGCTCACACCATTGCATTCATCACCAATCACCAAAAGAACATCAGCGTTACAGTACAGTTAAACTGCTACACAGGGCTGAAGATGTCAACACTTAAGTGGAATCAACTTTGGGGCGAGGCAAAGCATGTAAAAGCAAAACCATTGACAGCCTAGAAGCTTATTTTCACCTCCCTCTGCTCAGCAAAAGGAAAAGGTCCTTTGATTTTGGAGCCATTGTGCCCTCATTGTCTCATTGATGCATAAGGTCCAGTTCTTCATTGAGAGTTGAAACAGGAAATATTTAACATATTATAGTAGAAGTCCCATAAGCAACACGAGTATGCGACTGGTAAAGGCATGGGGGGGTTCTTGGAGTTAAGCACGGGGGGTATCTTGACAGACAGAAGTGCCTTAACTTGAAAACCAAGGCATGCGTTAGGGTCTCAGTAACGTGGAGTAGGGCTCGGGGGCGAACAGTGAACGACCTCCAGCTGGCCGCTGGGAGACAAGTCTGACATGCCAGCTCATTGTAACTTGATGAGAGAGGAATTACAGGCAGCACAAACAAACACAGTCTCTCTCTGAGCCTCTGGAGCTGAAGAAGAAACAATAAAAAGAGAATAAGATCACAAGCCATAGAACAGATGAGTAAGAGCAACAGAGACATGATAATTTGATGATTGCAATTGTCATGCAATTTCATCAATCTGTCTGTTTGTGAACAATAAAATCTTAGAATGATCCACATTTTTTACCCCCTTCTCACCTGTCGCCCCCATGCAAGATCTCAGCACTTTGAAGGAACAGCATCGGGAACAGAAGCTGTTGCCACAGTTACTGCAGCTCCTCTGTAATACAAAGAGACATTGTGTTGAAGCTCGTGCCAATAGAACAGTAAGACAAAATTAAACACGATGATGACGTGATATCTAAATATATCCCCAATGCTTGTCACAAGTTCTCAGTCTCACCCTTTTCTTCAGCACTGAGAAGACGGCATTGCAGCTAGAACAGTTGCCTTTATAGAAAAAGAGAGAGATGAATAGTATTGTGAAAAATAGTATTGTGAAATATAAAATGAAGTGCATCTGTTCAGAGGTAAGATATGAGACTAACCTCAGAGAGATTCTCCTTTCATCACTGAGGTACAATAAGGGGAAATAAAGCAGTGGATGAGTCAGAGCAGACTGACCTGTGCTGGTGGTGGGGTAGCGTTTACGCAGTTTCTCTGTCAGTTTGGACACCTTGCTGCGTATTGGTTCGTTGCGGCTCAAGAGACCATTTTCAGAGATGGTGTCATACTCAGGAACGCCAAGAGGCCCGTCATCATCCTCCTGAGGGAGAGGGGAGAGGAGGGAGGAGGGAGGAGGATGGGCAAAGAAGAAGGCAGTTACATATTGTGTGAGCTACAGTAACAGGAGTTGGTCTTTTGGAGTATGAAAACCTGGCCAAGAAACAGAGCCAAACTCAGCAGTAAAGCTAAACTGGATCAAACTCATTGTGAGGATTTCAGACAGTTTGACTAATAGATGTTTGGCAAATAAATCAAGCATGATGATGGCAACTACTAAGACTACTAAGGTGGAAAATACCTGCATTTACAGGAAAAATACATGTACAGTACACATGCTTATACAGCTGGACTTAATCTATCTGCCAAACATAAGGACACAAACCCCTAAAGAACCGAGAAAATGTTTTTTTGCACCATTGAATCCTTATAATGCTGACCTTATAAAGATATGCATTGTTTATACCTCTACACCTACCCACATGTATATCTCTATATCTACCTACATGTTCCCCAAATAAGACTTGTCAAAAAGTCTATTCCGGAGCACCTTGGTAGCCGAGTGGTTACAGCACATGCCACATAAGCACGACGACACCAGTGATTCCGACCAGCAACCTTTGACTGAACTGTCCAAGAAAAAAAGGTGAAAAAAAAGCCTCTTTTAAAAAGCTCTATTCCCACTTTCTGGAAACCAATGGCTATCAGGTTGGAACAACCTAATCCACAACTATGACTTTATAAGATGGAGGACCAGGGAGTAAGAGGACAAAGAAGAGGAAGAGAAAAGGATTTTTCTTGCCAAAGAAAAGATCCACCCTCAACAAACAGGGCTTTTAGGGAACACTACAGGATAACTTGTTTCTGCTTCCTGTGTGTTGAACTACAGATCTACAAACTACACTGAAAAGTCTGCCAATCAGAAAAATACATATGCCATCATGCAGCAACTCTTTTATGCATCACACGTTGTAATTAAATAAATAATATGCCTCTATGCAAAATGCTTGTTCATAATGTGCTTTCAAACACTGCAAAACATTAATGAGTCCATCTGACTGAAATGGTTTGAGGAAGGAAAAGCTGATCTCACTAATGCAATATGGCTCATGAACACTGGCAGTCATGCAGACTAGAAATGAGTGAGCACTGCATGATGGGATTATTATTATCACCATCTCACACAACTCGTGCCAAGGGAACAAGCACATGAACGGATGGATGGATGGATGGATGAATGGCAGGTACTGGGAAATCCACTTACCACTAAGACCAAAGGGGTTTCCTAATCAGAAAGCAGAACAACACGTAAGAATGATGTTACCCACAAACACTGATTATTGAGTGTGATCACACAGGAACATACCCAAAACCATGCTTCAACTACACCACAAGTTCAACAGCTTACAACACTTGAAGTCGTTGTTTATGTGTCAAGTAAATCTAAAGTGCGAGTTAACTGGGTGGCAGTGCACTAGCCTCTTCTAAATGAGGGGGCACACTCACCTGCAGGGACATTGAATGCTCCTGAGTTCAGAGAACAGCAGAGAAAAAACAGGAAGTAACAGGATATACATCATGAGAGGAGGATTTTCTGTCCACACAAAGATGGCAAGCTCCAACAATTGGGATTCAAATATGTAATGCAGAGTTTTTTGCCAGCCACGTTTATTATACACCGGCTTCAGAACATATTCAAACCCCGTCACTTTTTGCACACTTTATTCTGTTATAGATTTCATTTAAAATTGATTAAATATACTTTCTGTCTACACACAACAACCCACAATGACAAAACAAAAAACATGAACTTTTGCTACAAAAATCAAAAACTGAAGTCTCTCATTTACATTAGTATTCAAACCCTTTGCTATGGTCTTGCAGATGCATCCTGTT
Organism: Macquaria ambigua; assembly: GCA_008360985.2. Classification (NCBI taxonomy): domain Eukaryota; kingdom Metazoa; phylum Chordata; class Actinopteri; order Centrarchiformes; family Percichthyidae; genus Macquaria; species Macquaria ambigua. The sequence goes on from VMKM01004891.1 coordinate 4,962, forward strand.
TGCTTTAATTATCCTTGAGGTGTCTCTAGACCTTGACTGAAGTCTACCTGTTGCATTCAGTTGTCAATTTACCTTCCATAGCCATTGTACTTAAAGCCAAATATGGTTGGACAACTTTCAACAATTGTTACCTGTCAAAGTGTAAAACTTAACCAGTATACAGCTGCTGTAATGCTTCTTTTTATCCTATTGTGTCCTTTATCATCTTTTTTTTAAATTGTTAATCTAACAAGAAATATCGGGTGCCTGGATGTCTTTAATTCAACCATCACATCTGATATTAGGAAGAAGTAGAGGTAGCAAGAAAAGCCAGAACTTCAGAGACTGCAAAGCAGGGGAGTACAGATTTAGGGGGGAAAGAACTGTGACATGAAAAATGTAATAGAAAAGTGTATTTACAATTAAGTTTAGTTAAGTTAGTTTTTACCTCAATGGCATCCTTAAATTCATCATCAGGCTCCGCCTCCTCAGCTTCCTCCACACTTCCAGGAGACAGGTCCTGTCATCAAACAGACATATAGACATACATTAATATATGTAATATATGGGCCTGTTGTGATCCAGAGAGAAAACAAGTGGCTCCATGGATGGATGGAACAAATCAGTGCATGGATTACTGCATAAATACATTAAGAGCATGGGATAAACTGGATAAGAAGCTTACAGCCATGGTTGGTTTTAATGTAAATCACAAACACTAAATCCTTTGGTATACAAATGCACATGCATGTGTACAAATCACCATGCTCCTTCCTCTCACCTCCAGGCTAGTTGGAGTGGGTGTCCTGTCCAACAAGTTGCCCTGTTCCTGTTCTTCACACGCCCCCTCAGAGGTCTGGGCCTGGCCCATGTAGGACAGCTTCCTGAGGTCCAACAAAACTAGAGCCACATGAGGAACAACACTTTACTTTAGCTTAACTGTCTTAAACGAGAGTTAGCGTTTACCCTTTGCTTCCTCCAGACAGGATGAACTAACCTCTGCAGAAGTCTCTGTTCCACAGGAAGATGGCGCTGTTGAGCCCAGCGAGCACCCAGCCCACAGGAGCAACATAGAGCAGGTACACCAGTATTAACATCCCTGCATAGAACCTGGAGGGAGACATTACAAAAATCAGGTCACACTCAGACAAAGCAACGAGTAGGTTGACATTTAATGTAGTTAATGCTGTAACAACTGACCTGGGCTTGAATAAAACAGTATTTTAATTAGTGTATAAAATAGTTAGTTAAAGATAGTTATAGTATCTATATTATATATTATATATAGTATTTTCTGTATGTATGGTTTGCTTGTTTTAAGTTGTAGAGTCTGGTGTGGAGGATTTATATCATGTACCAGAAAACTTTCAATAAATATATGTATAATAAGTGTTTACATGAGTTTTCTGTCCAAATAACACTACAGAGCACAGCCCAATGAAGTAACATTAAGTCGTGATGTGAATTTTCCTCCAAGTAGTAACTCAAACTAGAATACTCCATGTCTCTATTTAATATGCTTAAACTGAATATGAGCTTATTTGGTAATCACAAAATGCTATTTACGTTTCATTTATATTTAAATGTGGTCAATGACAACATCAGCACAGAAACAAGAATAACCGATCTGTTACCGAAGTAGTCCATGAACAGTAATAATGATCAATGACTCTGCTGTGTGTGTGTGTGTGTGTGTGTGCGTGTGTGATGCAGACCTTGATGACTTGGTGTGACTGTCCCAGTACAGGACCTTGTAAATAGCTTCTGCACACAGACAGGCAGATGACAGCGTGTCATCCAGGTGCTTCAACCTGGTGAAGACAAGAAACATAAGCACACCCACAAACACAAACACTACAAGAACAAAGACAAACTTCAACCCATGCATGAACAAATACCATGTACAAATGTCACGTAACCCTGTTCCAAAAAGGGCAACTAGTTTTTTATGTTGTATGTTTTATGTTTTATTATCTTTATATCATATTATTATACAATTTCTTTATTTATAAATCATTTATTTTATAATGGTATAAAATAAAGAAAACAAGCAAATTTAAACCAGTGACCAGGGACACATACAAGTTTGTAATGTGCAGGTTTAATTTCATTTTTTTTATTTTAAACGGCTTTGTAAATGTTTTGGAAATGAAATTAAAGGAAATGAATTCAACAAGTTTGTAAGGCCTCGAGGATTCACATTATTATATGTTTTGGTGATAAACAGTGAATGTGAGAAAAAAGTGTCCCCCAGAGTACCTGAGCATTCGTAAACCAACAAGTGTTTACAAAAGTAACTGTGACGCGGAGGTGAAAAACAACACAAAGTGGAGTGGCATTAACTCGACACGTTTTTTCAAACAGATTTAGATTCAGATCTAGCATAAATCCAGAAACAAACATACATGCACATTAGAGCTGAAACGATTAGTCAATAAATGGAATAGACGACCAACAGAAAGTAAACTGGCAACTAATTTGACAACCGATTAATTGTTTTAAGTAATTTTTCAAGCCAAAATACCAAACATTACCAGGTTTCAGCTTCTCCAATGTGATGATCTGCTGTTTTTTTGTTTTTTCTTTGTCTTGGGGTAGTAAACTGTATATTTTTTGGTTTTGGACTGTTGGACGGACAAAACAATACACTTAAGGACATCACCTTTGACAACCGCCTTTTTTTTTTTTTTTTACTATTTTCTCACATTTTATAGACTTAACGATTGATTGAGAAAATAATCAGAAGATTAATCGATAATGAAAATAATCATTAGTTGCAGTCCTCCAGCACATAACCCCATCCCCTGCAGTGTCTGTCTTACAGGTCTTTGACTTCCAGCATGGCCTCCTGTTTGGTGAGATGCACTGTCTGCAGGTCTCTGCGGTGCACAGCGTGGTAGCGCCTCCTCTGGAGCTCAGCGTCTGAGGCTCTGCCCCCACACCTGTCCTGCAGGTAACCCAGGGCAGCAGGCGCCGACAGTGCCACCACACCCACTGTGAACCAACCCACTGATACCAGAGAGGCAGACACAACAGCAAGTTAATAAATTATTCAAGTGTCTTTTAAAACACCAGACAAAAAGCTGGATCAATATGAACGCCTAATGCTTTATCTTACCTTCATTAACAGTGCAGAAGAAGACATTGAGGAATACACAGACGAGCAGAGAGCACAGGGGCATCTTCCATCTGAGGGATGAAAAAAAGCAGAGGACATTGAATACCCCAATATAAATATCCTTTCTGGCCAAAAGCAATTATATGATATGATGCTCAAACAGGCCACAGACAAACACACATACACACCCGAGCAGGAAGCGGGTCAGCTCTACTGCATCTGCAACTGGTTCTAGAAACAGAGCCATTCTCTTATAGGACACGACCATGTTGAGGAGGTCAAAGTTTGGCGTACACCGCGGGCTCCCCAACTCGGAGGCATCTGGAGAACCGGGGGTCTCTTTAGATAATGTGTGTACCACCTCTCCCCCTTCCCCTGTACCCTGTGAGGGGTCCAGGGACACGCCGTGCATCGTCATTCCTGTACAGAGTGAGGAAAAGAAAGCAGGCAGGATTCAGAGGGTGAAAGGACAGTGAAAAGGCAAAAAGATTCCTGACTTGCTAATGTCACAGCCCCCTAAAGAGATATACTCTGGACCGTGTCAAACCAGTTTCGCAATTCAGTCCCAATGAGACCAGACTGGCAGACATGAAAAGTACAAATTGAAACTGTTCGCACAGAAGGTGGGGAGCAGTGGGGAGACTGTAGCCTGGCTCTCAATCCCACTCACACCTGCTATTCTTACAGCAACTCAAGTGAAACAACATGGCAGCCGGTCTATAATCAGCAGGTATGAAGTTGTCTTTTCACAGCTTTTAAGTGTCGGCTAAGACAGTACAAAACATTTTCTATTTGGATCCAGCCACTATAAGCCCATAAGTAAAATATGTGTTTATCAGTCTGTGTGGTTTACGATTCTGTTGATAAACATTGTATTTTACTTAGGTGCCGCAAAGAGCCGACAGTTCATGTGAGCATAAGCAGCATGTGTCTCTTTCCTGTGCCAAATAGAAATGAAGTGGAAACCACGCCCCACCAGCATAATCCAGCACTGTGCTGGTCAGGATTTAGAGTGCATGCACAGCACACTTCTGAACACATGCAACAGAAGTGCACTTCATAAGTTACTCTCATTTTCAGTAGTGGATAATATCTAATAAAATCTATTCTTGGTATGTTATGGCACAATCAGCAGACGGCGTCAGTTTATTTGAACATCTACTCGCTCAAAAGTCATCTGAGAGAAAGTTATCTTTACAATTCTGTGTGAGTACTTCTGAAATCATTGTATTAGCATGAGATTAGTAGGGTGGATTTAATTCAAAATGTTATGGTCAATCAAGATGATCTTTTCAAAGTGACCATACTAACAGGTACCTAATATAGTCTTCAAAAGAGAGCTACTTTAACTTGTATTTTACTTAAATACTTTATTCTGAACACAAGTAATCCTAACCTGTAACTACATGAGTATTTTTCTTTCTAGTGCACTCCATCACTGACCATCCTCCTTTTGCAATACCGTGTGAAATGAAACTATTAATCGTGGCCGTGAACAGCCACGGAAAGGAGCATCTAAGCAGTATCACCTTAAATCAGCGCTGAGTGCTGTGGCCTGCGAGATGCTGTGAAACAGGAAAGTTTTCTCGGCTTACTAACAGAAGGACACTGTAGATATATTATTGCTACTTCAGCCCAGTTAATACTATCTGCCGGGTATGAAGGAGATAACTTACCCCGAGCTGAGGTCCAACAACAGCCAACTTGTGAAGTAGCAGCAGCAGCGGCGGCGCTGAGAAGAGCTCAGGCGTAACTAGCGAGTCCCACCGACATCATCAGCCTGGAGGAAGGAAGAGCCTCCAAATTCAACCGGCCCGGTCAACATGACAGCAGCCTGCCCTCCGGCATGATCATTCACCTGTCAAAACGAGGCGGTTTATAAAACTGTCCAGTTGTCTGCGGAGAAAACAGACGGGCAAAGCAGTTATTTTGTTTGTCCCAGCTAGCTTGGTTAGCTCCGTGTTGTTCTGAGTACGTCCGCTTCCTCCTTTTAATCCAGGCCGAATACTTCTTCTTCTTCTTTGGAGTTTATTGGCGGTTGGCAAACCAGCTTAGAGGTGCATTACCGCCACCAACTGGACTGGAGTGTGGAACAGGAGATTATGCAGAAAGAAAAAAAAAACCTAGATTCTTTTAGCTAAATCTGTGTCTTTTATAAACTTAATAACGTTGTAGTATATCTTGCCTGCTGTTTTCCCCAAGAGACCTGACAATGAAAGGTCTTGGTGATTTGCCTTCCTCAGTGACTGAAACAGATGACTCCTCTAGATATTGTATTTCCTACAATGAAGTATTACATGTTCGACTGTTTCTGGTTGGCTACAGTATGTGCATTTCCCGGTTGGGTGCTTGCCTATTTTATATAATGTATGATTGAGACCTGTATGACCTATTCTCAGACGAGTGATGATACTTTCTTCCCTTCGTTTCCAGCCCTCCATCACCAGCACCAGCACCAACAAGTCTTTGTATATTATATAGATGTCTTCCAGTTTCCTTATCATCCCAATACTCCTGCCATACTGATTGTGCCATACTGATCTCCTTTTGTAATTCCATGCATCTGATAGCGCTGATCTCTTGGAAAGCATCCCAATTAGCATTCCCCAATTTCCATCTGGGAATTATCTGTCCCCTGTCATAATAAACCTTTGTGCCAACTTTTGTCACTACAGGGTAGTGATCGCTACCTATTGTAGTATGTTTTATCACACTCCATGTGCTTACCCCTGCTATTGCACTTGATACAAATGTCAGGTCGAGTGCTGCTTCTGTGTTTTGCGTGCTGTTATGTCGTGTTCCTTCCCCATTATTAATACACACCAAACAGTGATCATCTATATATTCCTCAACAACTAAACCATTTACATCTGTGCTATTGCTCCCCCATAATGAATTATGTGAATTGAAATCTCCACACCATATTACACTGTCCTGCAATGGTCCCCTAACATCCTCTAGTAAATCTTGACTTAGCTTCCCACATGGATTATAAAAGTTAATTATATCTATATTACCTCTGTCAGTCCATACCTTAATCACAATTGATTCATGATCTGTGCTTACATGTACAACCTTATAACCCATTCCCTTCTGAGTGAATGTTGCAACTCCTCCTACAAATTATATTAGGTTTCTCTCCTAAATTATCAATATACTTCTTAAATTCTTGGCCATTTGCAATTAGGCTTCTCGCATTCCACTGAAGTAGAATTAACACCATTAAGAGGATCCAGCCCATGTCTGAGTGGATTGTATATCTTCATTAAGAATTTCTTTAACTGTTTCCCAGTGCAGTCCTTTCACATCAAGATACTTCTCAGCCGATTTGACAATTATTTGGATCCTTTCATTTCGGCTCTTCGACTGTGCCGAACAGTTGACTA
>VMKM01004892.1:0-11434 GCA_008360985.2 Macquaria ambigua
CCATCATCCACCCATCATCCATCAGCCATCACCCATCCATCATCCATCCTTCATCTATTATCCATCCATCATCCATCCATCCATCATCCATCATCTACCCATCACCCATCCATCATCCATCATCCACCCATCATCCATCATCCATCCACCCATCATCCATCATCCACCCATCATCCATCATCCATCCATCATCCATCCATCATCCATCCATCCATCATCCACCCATCATCCATCATCCATCCATCATCCACCCATCATCCATCCATCACCCATCCATCCATCATCCACCCATCATCCATCATCCATCATCCACCCATCATCCATCATCCATCCATCATCCACCCATCATCCATCATCCACCCATTATCCATCAGCCATTATCCATCCATCATCCATCCATCATCCATCATCCACCCATCATCTACCCATCATCCACCCATCCAGAGGAGATCTTTTCACCAAATGCTGCAGGACTGAGAGGACAGAGTATTGTTGCATCAGTGCATGTTGGATGTGAGCTGCATGTTGTGAAGAGAACTGGGGGGGGGGGGGGTATCTCAGCTTATTCACCCTGAAACCCGACAGACATCTTTCATCACCTTTCATGTTTGATTGTCTCCAGATGGAAACCTTGTATCTCCACAATGTGAATAAACCAAACCTTGTTGTTTTGTTTTTGTGGACCCCCCCGCACCCCCCCACAGGAACAGCTGTATAGAAACCCAACAATTAAAGACAAATCAGCTTCTTCAAAAGTGAATTAATGGTGAGATAAATAAGAAAATAAATTACATAGGAAAGTAAAACTAAGAAATAAGTAAGTATATCTCAGAGGGTGTCCACACACTTTTGGCCATTTATTCTACATTTGGCTGTGTTAGGGTTATACATGTATAGAGTAGGTATTTATAGAAATAGAGAGCTGGTCAGCAGGATATCTGACATGTCATGTCTCTGGTCATCTGTCACTAGCTCAACAGATTTTCCCATCATGCCCCTGTTTGTTTTGGCTCTTGATGACATCATCAGGTGAACGCTGGCAGCAGATTGTTTTTTTTGTTTTTTTTACCTTTTAAATCGGGCATTAGTGTAAAAATAAAAGCCTCTTAGAGCCTGAAATGAAAATCCTTTGAGTGTTTGAGCTGTGGCCAACAGACTGTGTTCAGGTATCAGCTCAGTTTCAGGCCCACAGGCCCTGATGAAGAGGATGAAGAGGATGATGAAACATCGGTTGGACACACAGCTTCTTGGCACACTCACTAATTAATTAAGAGATGAATATTGTAGTTGTGCGTGTGGACGGAGATAAATCCAGAGATGTATCAGAGAGCAGGTCTGCGAGCGCAGAGGTGAGCTCACGTAGAGCAGCTTAAAGCATGAAATCCACTCTGAGTGGGAAGCACTCTGCAGCATGGGAAGGTATAAATAGTGCTCGCAGTGGAAGTGGACTGCAGGGAGGCGAGGCGGCAGCGGCATTAGAAGCATATTAAGTGCAGCAGAAGCAGATAAGCTCCAACAGATGTGTTTGGGTGTTGACATTGTTTGTATTTGCAATCTGATAGATCAAAATGTTTCACTCCACTAATAGGCTTTTATTTTTGTACATTTTGGATTTACAACCCCCCACCACCCAACCCCCCGAGCGTGGATGTAAAGCCTCACTGGACTCATTTTAAAGGAGCAGACTGTTTTTATCAGAACAGACTCCACCGTCCTGCACAAAAATAGATTTGTTTGTCAGGATTCAAACATATCGTGCTGCAGAAATGTTTCATTTCCATCTGCACTAACTCTTAAAACCAAACTACAAAGTTTGCTCATGCATCACTTTGACTAGCAGCAATTTCACATAGTGCACTTTTACCAAAATCCTGTTGTAAGCTCATTCAGATCCAAACTGGGAGTCTGAAGGAAACTGAAGCAGCTGATGCTGCCTGATGTTGGTCCTCTCAACCGTCCGTCTGCTCCTGCAGGAAAAGATAAAGTACCATGGAGCACACGTACGCCTGGACTGCAGTCTTGTTTGTGTGATGTTATCAGTGAGTGATCTGTGACCGCTTTGACAGCAGGAACAAGACCAGGAGTTTCTGCCGAGAACAACACAAACACCATCTCTGTCCTCAGGGCAGCGCTTCAGTGTGTAGTTCAAACTGTAAATGGATGAAATGGACCACACAGCAATAACTTTCTATCTTCAGTGTGTGTCCAATCCTCCAGCAGCTGCAGCAGGTTGCTGTTGCTGCAGTGACTCACCAGTTGTTGTTGTTATCATGGGAACGTGTGTGTGTGTGTTCACCTGCCTCACATGTGGAAGGTGGAGCTCCTGAACGATGTTAATCTCTTCCTCTAATTAAGTGAAGCAGCCAAGCGCAGAGACTCCGGCTGGATGTTAATGAGCAGCTCCTCCTCCTCCTCCTCCTCAACGCTTCCTGTTTCTCTACCTGTCAGCTGATGATCAACATCAGTGAGAAGAAGTTAATGAAGCTTTCATCCAGCTGACTGACTGCTGCATTCATGAGCCTGTCGAGTCACTGCTCCTGTGGACATTTTACATATGATCATGTTATCATTAAATATTAGTCTGTATTTGTTTCTAAGCGTCAAACATGGACAAGAATAGACAGTAAGTCTGTAGCAGCAACTCACTCTAATCAAAAACACTAGTTGCCATGGTTATACAATCTGCCAAATACGCCCGACAGCAAACAAACACTAAATAGACAGTCCAGAAATTCAACATCTCCAAATGTCTCCTGAGGAGAAATAAATGAACTGAACAGAAAGAAAAGTTACAGCAACTCTGAGAAAAGAACAAAGATGGCCGCTCACAGGCTGTATTTCAAACCTCCTACTACACACTGCAGACAAACGCAGTATGCAGTATGTACTACATACTGTTTTTCATAGTAGTATGCAGGTTTAGCCGGTTTCTGGTTTTGGAAAGCATAACAATAGCACGGCTAATGGCAAACCACCACCAGCGCTTTGCATTGTGGGACACAATAGGTGAGGTAGACTGGACTGCAGATTTTGCTTTTGTTTGCATACTACATGCTACATGCTACATGTTGGCCCAGTCAATACGTACTGCTGGTACAGTAGGCGGTTTTGAATACAGCCACAGTCATGGAAAACAGGAACTTCATTAACTGAAGTTTAAGAGTCACTTCCTGTCTGAGATTCACCTGACAACAACACACCTGTGTACCGCAGCTCCTCAGCACTGATATACCTCCAGATGAACTGTGATTGGCTGCAGGTGCCCAGATTCCCAGCCAATAGCAGGAGGGAGGAGGAGGAGCTAAAGCTGAGGAGCAACAACAAACACAAGTCCATTTGAACAGGTACACATTCACCTGTGCCTCATGCAGAGTCTTCCTCAGTAAACACACACTGTGATTCATAACATCAGACAACAGGATAGAGCAGACAGGAAGCAGAGGAGCAGGAAAAGGACACAAAGAAGAAACAATGGACAGAAAATAAAACTCAATGAAAGATTATTTGTCTCTATAATTAGGTGTTTTTTCTATGGAGTTTTGCAGAAATGTGATCAAGTCAGTGAGTAACCCTAACCCTATTCAATTACAAGGACAACAGGAAGCTGATGTTTCTGTTCAGTGTTGACATCCAGAACCAACGGTCCCTCGTTCTTTATCAAGAAGTTGGTGGATTTATAGTCTCTCAGACATCTTAATCACAAAATATTCATCATGAAACAGTAAAGCAAATGTTTTCTCTACCTCAGGTTTTTCCATTGATTCAAACATGTGTCCATGTATTTACTCTTTTCCTTTATTTCTTACATTATTATTATTATTATATTATTGTTGTTGTTGTTGCAATAATAATAATAATTATTATTCAATATTTTGAAATGGGAAGTCAGTGGGATTACTTCTGTTTTTCTTCTGTGTACTTGTACAGCAGGTGTGTGTGTGTGTGTACAGCAGGTGTGTGTACTGTATGTTGTGTTCCTTATTAAAAGTCAAACACACAGAAAACAGAGCAGGTCGGACATCAGCTGATAGTCTCTATGAACACACTGATCTGTGGAGGTTTGAGGAGTTCTCAGTGGACTCTGTTACACTGAACATCACATGAATATGAAGAAAATAAAAACTGAGCAGAAAGTTTCACTAAATGACCATCAGACCCCACCCCGGGGCCCCCTGTCAGCAGTGTTGTAGATGAACATTGGTCCTCAGAGGGCGATCCCACAGGCTGAGACCATTAACTGGTCCAGGACCAGCTCAGTATGCAGCTTCTCCTGCAGCTTTAATGTTTCCACATCACAGAGTCTCAGTGAACCATCACCCCCCATCAGATCCCCATCACCCCCCATCAGACCCCCATCAGACCCCTGACCTCTGACAACAACAACAACAGCTAAACTTTGTGTAGTTAATGAATAAAAACTTTGAGTGTGGTGTGTTTACACTTTAATCCCACATGTTCAGTCTCATGGCAATGCTCCTTCATCCCAAATTATTATCGATGTTTACATCAGTAACAGGAGGAGACACATATGAAGGACGTGCTGTAGGAAATAAAGAATACATGAAATAAACACACAGAGAAGTCAGAGACCAGCCCGCTGTAAAAAGGAGAGATTACAAGCTGCGACTGAAATCTGTGGATTCTTACAACTTTACCCATGTTGTTTTTTATATTACTGTTATTCATCCAAATTAAATATAGTATATATTATATATACTGTATATGTGTATTTTATGTGCCTACATGTATGCCTAAATAAATATTATTATAAACATTCAAAACTATTATTTGTACTGCATAATATGAAGTTTTTACTACGTGAAAACAGATATAGAATCATAATAAATGACCATTTATGTAAACATATACATCAAAAGAAACACGGCCAGTATTTCCTCCGATATCATAATGTGCAGATAAACACATCAAGAGCTCGTTGTATATTTGTCATATATATGTTGTATATATCCAGGACTGCTGTACACGTCTGTGGTCTCTATGATCTGGGTTTATGCTGCTTTACGTGTGCAGATAAAAATCTAACTTCATGGTATATATATATAATGTCAGATGTTTGTATGTGATGTCAGACTGATGAGGACGTGAAACGACATGATGATTGACAGAAACTGGTTTTATTGGTGTAATGTTTGATGAAGCTGCTGATGGGTATGAACAGACCTCCGGCTGACTGTGATCTGCTGCAGCGTTATGAGGACACCTCCACTGATGATGGTCTGAAGCAGTCAGTGTGCAGAGAGTTAATCACTGTATGCTCTCCTGCTGCTCAGACAGCCTCCTTGTTGTCACTCTCACTCTTCAGGAGGAAAAAAAGACGTCCAAAGGAGACAAACAAATGTGTTTTTCAGCAGCGAACAGATAAAGATTTGATCCTCGTCGCCCCCCGAAGAGGCGATTTGGATGTGAAAGGAGAATCGGGGACAGTTATGAATGTGCGTTTGATTTCATAAAGCGACAGGGAGATCTGATCACACTGAGCTGCTTGTTGAGTGTCGTCCAGATGTGCTGCCGTTCAGACTCAGTCCATCAATGCCGCCCTGTTCGCCTTGTTCCTGACACACTGAGGGGCCCTGATGTCCACCTCAGCCCCCGGGGGGGGGCGGCGGGCCCTGCAGGCCGGCGTTGTGGATGGGACCCCTCCACACGGGTCTCTGACAACACAAACCTGAAAGACTTTAACAGCTAAATAAGTCAGACAACTAAATACTTTTACTCAAGTACAGTACTTAAGTACAGTTTTTAAGATACTTGTACTTTACTTTAGTATTTTAATTTTCTGCTACTTTATACTTCAACTACACTACATTTATTTACTATATGGATATAGTTACTTGTTACTTTGCGACATGAGTCAATGCATTGTTCAGAGCACACAGTCACTGAGCCCTTAACGTTTTATTTTCTTTAAAAACTCTTTAAGAACACATCTGACAGTGCAGTAAGAATATTCAATGAAAATATCTTTGTTTTGAGTATTTTCTAAAACAAAGGTTCATGTTGCATGATTGTAGTGCAGCGAGCATGAGGCGGCTCTCGATCATTCTTGTTTGGAGCTACAGACGCTCATTTCTAGAGCATTTTTTAAACAATCTGATTCAAGATAAAACTGGTTTAATACAGTATTCTTACTGCATTGACAGATTTAATCTCTTGTTTTATGAACAACAGTTAACAAATACTTAAATTAAATAACAAATACTTATATACTTATAACAATGATCCTATAATACACACACAATACACACACACATATAAAAATGACGCTCGAAATTCAGAATGAGGCAGAAAGTGAAAGGCAGAATGGATGAGATGGAGGAAAGCCTGTACTGTGCTAGTTATTGATTACTCATTGTGTCGTCCCAGTCAACATGTGTGAAATCTGGAATCGCCCAGTTCATTCTTAAATTATGGCTAAAAACCTATTTTGAGGTCACAGTGACCTTTGACCTTTGACCAACAAATTCTAATCAGTTCATCCTTAAGTCCAAGTGGACGTTTGTGATCCCTGAGGAAGATGGGAGAAAATTGAGATGGCTCAGTGGGGGGCTGGGGGGGGCACGACAGATGGTCTTATTCTGTTGATTTTGTCTACAAAAAAGGAAAATCAAGTGTTTGTGGTGATGAGGTTGGTGATGTATAATGATGTATAGTGATGTATAATGATGTATAGTGATGTATAGTGATGTGTAGTGATGTATAATGATGTATAGTGATGTGTAGTGATGTGATGTGTAGTGATGTGTAGTGATGTGTAGAGATGTATAGTGATGTATAGTGATGTGTAGAGATGTGATGTATAGTAATGTATAGTGATGTGTAGTGATGTATAGTGATGTGTAGTGATGTATAGGGATGTGTAGTGATGTGATGTATAGTGATGTATAGTGATGTATAGTGATGTGTAGTGATGTATAGTGATGTGTAGAGATGTGATGTGGTGTGATGTATAGTGATGTGTAGTGATGTGTAGTGATGTATAGTGATGTGTAGAGATGTATAGTGATATATAGTGGTGTGTAGAGATGTGATGTGGTGTGATGTATAGTGATGTATAGTGATGTGTAGTGATGTATAGTCATGTGTAGTGATGTATAGTGATGTATACTGATGTGTAGTGATGTATAGTCATGTGTAGTGATGTGTAGAGATGTGATGTATAGTGATGTGTAGTGATGTATAGTGATCTGTAGTGATGTGTAGTGATGTATAGTGATGTACAGTGATGTGTAGTGATGTATAGTCATGTGTAGCGATGTGTAGTGATGTATACTGATGTGTAGTGATGTATAGTCATGTGTAGTGATGTGTAGAGATGTGATGTATAGTCATGTGTAGTGATGTATAGTGATCTGTAGTGATGTATAGTCATGTGTAGTGATGTATAGTGATGTGTAGTGATGTATAGTCATGTGTAGTGATGTATAGTCATGTGTAGTGATGTATAGTGATGTGTAGTGATGTATAGTGAAGAGTCGTATTGTTTGATGTATCTTTGTGAATCTCAGATGCGGATTAAATGACCCCCCCTTCGGCTCCTGTCTGCCTCTTATTGAAGATGAGTGCAGCATGTGAGCGTTGATAATCTTCATCCTGATGCAGAGACACCTGTCACAGCAGCAGAGTGCATCCCATAATGTCTCTGTAAGCAGATTAGGCTCCTCTAATGCCAGGTATTTCAGGAATATTCATGCAGCTAAGTGCTTATGTAATGTCTCCGAGCCTCCTGCCTTTTTGTTTTGGCATCACCCCCCCCCCCCCCCACTAAATGAGGAGCCCCGAGGCCTCATCACCCACATCAAAGCTTCCCAAACATCTCTGTACACACACAGATATACACACATATACAAATCTCGTCATCAACACAAACCGTGCTGTTGATATTTGTCTCTTCTGCTCAGAGATAATCTGCTGCTGCTGCAGATACATAAGCACAATATATCATTTACATCAGATAATACCACAATATCAGATATCAAACACGGAAAGCTGTCATCCTGTGTAAAATCTTATTTGAATAAAAATACAAAAAAGGTTTTCAGATGTAAGAAAAGTCCAGCTTGTCTCTATGTGGATAGTCTTATCTTCTTTTTTAAATCAAAACTACTTTAACTGTTCAAAGTAGTACTCAACTAATCTAGTATTGCACTTGCATAAAATTGGGGACTCGTGGTAAGTGGAGCGAATCAGAATCCAGTTTATTACCAAGTACGTTTTCACATATTGGGGATTTTCCTTGGTGTTGTGGTACATACCAGTCAAAATATAAGTAAGAGAAAATACAAGTACTGCAAAAGTCAAGAATCATAAATCTCAAATAGAAATGTGTGTAAATATTGCTCATCCTGCAGCAGAGCCAGAATGATGGTGTTGATGCGGACCTGAAGTCCACAAACAGGATCCTGGCATAGGTTCCTGAAAATTTCAAGTGCTGGAGATGAAGTGGAGCGCCATGCTGACAGCATCTTCTACGAACTGCAGGGTGTCCAGGAATGGTTCCAGGAGTGGGTCGGTGGTGGCTTTGAGGTGGGACAGCACAGGTCACTCAAATTACTTCATGACTACAGTGGTCAGGACAATGGGTGTGTAGTGCATTTAGTTCATTTATGTAGCGTTTTTACAAAGTGTAAAAAAAACTCTAATCCCCATCAGAAGCAGCAGTGTGTGTGTGGACTGGAGGAATCAGGGACTGAACCTCCAATCCTACGACCAACAGGCAGCACTCTGGACCTGCTGAGCCACAACTGACTACTCCTGAGATCAATTAAATATGTTTAGATTAAACTTCAAACCTGTGTCAAGTCCAATTCACAGCTCTGTGTTTATCAGCACAGTTTCTGCCCTCGGCTGGTTTGTCCCTCTGAAGGCGACTCGTCTCTGATTTATTGTCTCTTATGAGGAGATTTCGAGTGTGCACAGTGGTGTTCTTCAGGCCGCCTCCGTACAGCGCCGTCAGTGTCCACGCAGCTGGGACCAACACTGTCCGTCTCTCTGCCATCCCACAATGCCATGTTTGTGACGGTCAGCGGGGGGTGGGGGCGTGGGGGTGGGGGGACTGAGGAGGCTTGTCTTCACTCTTCAGTCAGGTAGAGACTCAGAGACGATCCTCGACACAGATGGAGACATGTTCAGACATGTCTGACTCCACATCTGTACAGAGACGACCAGACCCAAAGACAGGTGTGGCTTCATGACATCATCATGACACCTTACCAAATCTACAGATTCATTCAGAATCCAAACTACCATCAGGATGATGCAATTATAGAAATAACAACCATAAACAGCTGAGGATCATGTTGGTGATCAGTGTTCTCACTTTAAAAAGTTATCAATCAATCAATCAATCAATCAGTCAGTCAGTCAGTCAGTCAATCAATCAATTCATCAATGGCTTTATTTGAAGAGCAGCTCTCATTTAGTAATGCATCCCAAAGTGAAGAAGCAAACTTCAGTAGAAAGATAACAATACAGTCTAAAACTACAGAAAACAGAAAACTCAAATGTCTCTGTAGGTCGATTCTTTTTGAGTTGGACAGTTAGTGTTGAACGGATCATAAACCTTTAATTCAGTATGGCTATTAAAAAATGAACTCTGTCAACACTTCATCCATTAAATAAGTCCTATTCAAACAAAGTCATGTTTCCAAATACATCAAGAGCACTCACGCGATCCTCATCCTCACAGCATTCCTCCTCTAATTCACCAGAAACTCTGACACAGTGTTCATAACTGCCTGGGCCTCATCAACCTTAAAAGCCTGCACACTGCAAAAAATGTGGACCAATGTGAAAAGTCCACTGCCTGAAAGAAGATGTGCTCCTGTGTTGCTTTCAGCTTGTTGTGAGGAATAAACTGAGCGTGCTGCATGAAGTCCATGCTCTGTCATGTCATGTGTTGTGTCTCTAAGAGTTCCTGAAGAATGTTTCTCTGTTCATCTCTTTATTGACAACACCATCTCCTGCATGTTTCTCTCGTGGACTGTAGTTACGACCAGCACAGGTGTCCAGACAGTCACACGATAATGCACAGCAGCTACAGCGTGCATGAGGCTTTATGTTCTCACTGTCAAACAGATGCAGACCGTTTGGTTTCAGACACATGCTGGAGCATTTCATCAGATATAGATCAGGTACAAAATAACTGAATGTGCCAGAGACCCATCTCACCCTGCTCTTCCAAAGGCTTGCATGTGGTTGACAACAAGCAGGAGCAGGAGCAGCAGGAGGAAAGAGAACATACAGCAGCACAGTACAATTCCACATAGAGATGTAAAGTAATAGTTGTGGTAATGGTATTGATATTAATATTAATAGAAATAATACTAAATATAATAATAGTAATACTAATAATAAGAGCAATAATAGTAATAGCAGCAGTGGGTGTAGAGCAGGAACACGGGGGCAGCAGGTGCAACCATAGATCCAGACTCTCCGGAGGCAGAAACACCTGCAGAAAGTAACAGAAGGAGAGAGAGAGAGAGAGAAAGCACACAACTACGGGAAGCAGTCGAGTTAGTAACAAGCATTAATGGGATATGAGTGCAAACAGATGGAGAGGAAGAGGAGGAGAGAGGAGCTCAGTGCATCATGGGAAGTCTCCCGGCAGTCTAGGCCTATAGCAGCATAACTATGGGGTGGCTCAGGGGTCACCTGAGTCAGCCCTACTCTAAGCTTTATCAAAGAGGAAAGTCTTAAGCCTACTCTTAAATGTGAGGAGGGTGTCTGCCTCCCGTACACAAACTGGGAGCTGGTTCCACAGGAGAGGAGCTTGATAGCTGAAGGCTCTGGCTCCCATTCTACTTTAAGAGACTCTAGGAACCACAAGGAACCCTGCATTCTGGGAGCGCAGTGCTCTAGTGGGGTAATAGGGTACTATGAGCTCTTTAAGATATGATGATGCCTGACCATTTAGGGCTTTGAAGGTGAGGAGAAGGATTTTAAATTCTATTCTGGATTTTACAGGGAGCCAGTGTAGAGAAGCTAATATTGGAGAAATATGATCTCTTTTCCTGGTTCTTGTCAGTAAACGTGCCGCAGCATTCTGGATCAGCTGGAGAATCTTAAGGGACTTATTGGGGCAGCCTGATAATAGAGAGTTGCAATAATCCAGCCTAGACGTAACAAATGCATGGACTAGTTTTTCTGCATCTTTTTGAGACAGGATGTGCCTGACTTTTGCAATGTTATGTAAGTGAAAAAGGCAGTCCTTGAAGTTTGTTTTATGTGGGAGTTAAAGGACAAATCCTGATCAAAGATAACTCTGAGATTCCTTACGGTGTCGCTGGAGGCCAGGGCAATGCCATCTAGAGAAACTATATTTAGATAATGTGTTTTGAAGGTGTTCGAGGCCAAGTACAATAACTTCAGTTTTGTCTGAGTTTAACATCAGAAAATTGCAGGTCATCCAGGTTTT
>VMKM01004893.1:0-7500 GCA_008360985.2 Macquaria ambigua
TGTGTTGTGTTGTTGTTGTGTTGTGTTGTGTTGTTGTTGTGTTGTTGTGTGTTGTTGTGTGTTGTGTTGTGTTGTTGTTGTTGTGTGTTGTGTTGTTGTGTGTTATTGTGTTGTGTTGTTGTTTGTTGTGTTGTTGTGTGTTGTTGTTGTGTGTTGTTGTTGTTGTGTGTTGTTGTGTGTTGTGTTGTTGTGTGTTGTGTTGTTGTGTGTTGTGTGTTGTTGTTGTGTTGTTGTGTTGTTGTTGTTGTTGTGTTGTTGTTGTGTTGTTATTGTTGTGTTGTTGTTGTGTTGTTGTTGTTGTGTTTGTGGTTCGCGTGTTCGTACGAAGTCTGCAGGTTTCTTGCTGAGCAGGTAGACGGTGGCGAGGCCGTGCACAGTGGAGTTCACGTCAGGAAAACTGTCCAGCAGGCTGCGCTCGCTGCAGCTCCCCCTGCAGGCCGGAGGAGGACACTGCAGACCCACCGGAGCGTTGGGCATCCACCCAAAATAATCCAGCTGCACAGAGAAACATTTAAAATGCAAAACATGAGTAAACGGGCCAATCAGTGAGCCTGGAGCCCAGAGGTGTTTTATTTTTAAAAACCACAGGAGTCTGGTTTCACCTGTGCGTTGTTAACGGCGCTGTGCTGTGCCGATGCATTGAAGATCACCATGGTAACGAAGTACGTCAGCTCCGACACTGAAGTGAAGGATTTGGGGAAACCTGAGCGACAGATTCATCATAATATAATAAAATATTACTTTGATTTTGGTTTTGTATTATTTGTATCATATGATACAGCCCACTTTCAGGGTACTTTACTGTAATACTGTAGGAACATTTTACTTTGACAGTACTGCAGCTTTTATTTTGAAAACTGCAGTACTGTAAAAGTTAAATTTTACTAACCTAAAGTATCACACAGTAAAGTAGAAGTACTGCAGTAGTACTCAGACCTTTCTTCTCGTCTCCTAGGCGACCGAACACGATGATCTCATTGATCCAGCTCTGCAGCTCTGAGTCTCTGATGACATCATCGTCGCTGCGGTAATAGTAGCTGACAACGCCCCCTACGTACCTGCAGCCAATCAGAGTTAGTTTGGGTTTTCTCTGCTGCACCTGTTTTCAGTTTATTTGTCTTATTGTTTTCTGTGAGTTCAGTATTATGAGCTCTTCTTCTCCTGCTTTGACCTTTTCTTGTATAATTTCTTTCACAAATATTCTCTCATCTCAGTTTAAAAACTCTCAGCCAGCAGTCGAGGACAAGAAATAAAAGCAACAGCCACATCCTGTCCGGCTGCAGGAATCCTCAGTATAATAAAATAAATGCTGAAACTAATCAGAGTTCACAGAATCACCTGACATCAAGTTTCTGCAGGTTGTTTTCTGACCAGCGCTAAATAATCTGTTGTTGTTTCATCGTGAGCTCAAACTTTGACCTGGAACAAACAGTGAGAGTGAACACAGGCTCGACCAATCACGTCACACCTGTGGATGATGTCCCACAGCAGCAGGCCGTCGTCACGGTAATAATAACCAGGAATAGAGTCCAGGCCACGCCCAGTGATGTCATCTGGTAAACAAAGGTCACGATAGGTGAGCGAGGCCGACGCCCTCCTCAGGAACTCCAACGTGGCAGCTCCGCCCACCGCCGTGTACTGAATATTTAATAAGACGGAGTTCAATTATATATATTTCTATAAAAAGTGTACAAAAAGAAGAAAAACAGTTGGTTCAGTGCAGTGAAACCTTTTAGCTTCTATATGAGCTGGTTTTCATAAATACTGCTTAGTACTTCCAAATGTAGTTATAAGACGTGAAATATTTCTACAGTACAACATTGGACATGAATAAATATTGCAGTGCCGTTGGCCACATTTCTCTACTCTTTCTCTAAAAAACCTGAATTCAAATTTAACGTGTCAAAAACCAGTAAGGAATACTTCAGTAAATCAATATTAGATGTTGATGTTGGCATGTAACTCTTAAACATTAATGTTAACAGGTAAACAGTGATGATGTCATGTGGGCGGAGCCTGACCTCCTGCAGGGATCCTCCATCAGAGAGCAGCAGCTGACGAGCCAGCGTGTCGATCTCCAGAGTGAAGCGGAAATGAGGCGCCAACAGCTGCGAAAATACACAAGAAATACTGCAAAAAGTACCAGCCACGCTACTACGGTCACACCTACAATACTACAGAAATACATCTGTATCTCCAGATTCAGAGGGTTTGAATTCTTCACACAAACTGAATGAAATGATTCTTTAAAGGCTGACGTGATTTCATTACTTCATGAGAAGTGGACATTTTGGAGATACGTGGTTTTCACAGGACGAATGTCACAGAACAACACACGCCAACAAATAATAAAACATCAATACTGCAAATACCAAGTACTAAAAATACTACTGCAACTGCACATGAAGGCAAAATACACAAAACATTTCAAGGATTCTGCACAACAGTACTGTAAACACCCCTGAACTAAACAACAGCTGGTGTACCAACAACAACACTACAGTCCCATGGAAAGCACCTTGTAGAGAGGGTGCACCATGGGAAAGTTGCGAAGCGTTGCCATGGCGAAGAGTTCTGACATCACATGCGTGCGCAGGAAGTGAGAACGCAGCTCGTGATCGGCAAAATCTGCAGAGCGCACAAAAGTTTTGGCCGTCAGCCAATCAGCTTCCAGATCCTGAGGGACGAAGACCGGGTTGGTCTCACCTGGAGACTGTTTCAGCTAGGAAAGGAGACAAGGAGATGAGCGAGGGGACAAGGAGACAGGAAAGCAAGGACAAAGACAAGGACAGAGGTTTTAGTATGTGTGTGTTGGTTGTGTTTACAGTCTACAGCCTAGCTAGCGCCCATGCTACTATAGCACAGCTGTGCTTTGAGCTAAATGCTAACATGCTGATGTTTAGCAGGTATAATGTTCACCATGTTCACCATCTTAGCTTAGCGTGTTAGCATGCTAACATTAGCTAGTTAGCAGTAAACACAGAGAGCAGCTGAGGCTGATGGGAATGTCATTAGTTCTGCAGGTATTTGGTCATAAACCAAAGTGTTGGACACATTAACATGTTGACCTGATGATGGCGCTAGATGAAGAGTCAGAGGATCACCAGAGTTATTACAGTTCATCCTGAGGGGACAGACAGGCAGACAGACAGAGTTTGTATATAAAATGAGATTTGAATCAGCTGCCTTCATGTGAGGGAAAACTTCCAGCAGTACATTGTTGCTTTAAATGTCTGTAACACAGAAGTTCGGTCTGATCACATAGTAATAAATAACTAATAAATCAAGACAGCTATAATATACATTTATTAAAATAAGATATATAAAAAGAAATCAATACACGTCAACAAAATGTTGAATAACAGATCAACTCCATGTTCAGTTGAAGAATAAAACACGTATCTACAATCCACACACACTGAACACACATGATGAATAAACTCATAAAAACCAATGAAGCAAATAAAAGATAATACGAACAATAACTTTATTTGCCGACAATTCACTGCTTTTTCTTATCAAACATCTTTTTATTCTTTTGGCCTTATTATCTCACTGTTGGGGTCAGGGGTCAGGTGGGCTTTACCTGGATGGCGACAGGCAGCAGTTGGTTGTTGGAGTTCAGGTGCAGCAGGACGAGCGGAGCAGTCAGGTAGTTCTGCTTCCTGTTGACAGTGTTGGCTGTGAGTCCGTCCAGCAGCCGATAATCCACCACAAACACGTTTCCTCTCTGCAGGAACAGTAGGCTTCTGTCAAATACTACTCTTTGTTATTACAATTTAAATGTTAACTGTCAATTTAATATAAAATAATCAATATTGTTTGCTTAGATGAAAGTCATGTAAATGTATTTTATTATATCATTATCTTCACTGAGTGACGGACAGTTTCTAATCCACAACATTCAGACAGACTTCAGGTCTCCCACTGGTTCAAACTGTGACCACATGGTGTGGGCCTCGGACCACTAGTCCACAGGGACGTGGACTCCACGTTTTCATGTTTGCTCAGTAAATGTTTGTTTCATTACAACACGGTCTGAACAGTAAGGCCCCGGTGGCCCAGCGGTCTGATGCAGACCATGTAAGCACACGGGTTTGATTCTGGCTGGGGGCCTTAGTGTTCGCTCTGTCTCCACCATCAACTGTGGAATAAAGGCAAGATGACAGATATCTTTAAATATATTTATAACTTCTGATCACCTCCATTTCCTGACTGAGGCTGGCTCCGCCCTCCAGCGACGCCCCCACCGTCTCCTCGGTAACGGCCATGTTGGGCGGGATTTCTGTGCAGTGGCGAATCAGAGTCGGGTTGGCTCCGTTCAGGAACTGATGTCCGAAGAACCAGTCCTCCCTCCAGAGTCGCTCCACCAATCCTGACGCACGACCGACAGGAAGTCAGCAATATCTCAAATAAACATATATAATCAATATCATTATTGATAAATACTCAGCTCAGAGGAAGTTCAGGATCTATTCTCTAATACAGAATCAGAGAATGATTGTTTTTCAGTTCTAATATGCTTCATCTGTCTGACGGTTTTATTCATTTCTTCTGATTTTGACTGAGATCTTTCATCTCCTCCTGCTGGATTTATTATTTTACTGGTTCTCTGGATTCTGAACAAAACCTCAGATTGTCCTTCAGGGATTTGATCAGATTCATTTCTAAACAGCCGCGCGTGGAAACGACAGAAACACTGTTAGATACAGACGATGAAGATGAAGATGATGAAGATGAATAGTATCATGGTAATTAAATGAATAGTTGTCTCACTGCAGGTCGGGGTCCTGGTCTGCTGGCAGAGCTGATGGATCTGATGAAAACTGGACCAACGCTGCTGAGAGCACAGGGAGCTCTGCAGACCCAGCTCCAGCAGCCTGAACACAGAACAACACAGTAGAGACCAGTAGAGACCAGCAGAGACCAGTAGAGCCCAGTAGAGACCAGAAGAGACCCGTAGAGACCAGCAGAGACCAGCAGAGACCAGACGAGACCAGACGAGACCAGCAGAGACCAGACGAGACCAGCAGAGACCAGAAGAGACCAGTAGAGACCAGTAGAGACCTGTAGAGACCAGCAGAGACCAGCAGAGACCAGTAGAGACCAGAAGAGACCAGTAGAGACCAGAAGAGACCCGTAGAGACCAGCAGAGACCAGACGAGACCAGCAGAGACCCGTAGAGACCAGCAGAGACCCGTAGAGACCAGCAGAGACCAGCAGAGACCAGACGAGACCAGCAGAGACCCGTAGAGACCAGCAGAGACCAGTCGAGACCAGCAGAAAACGACAGAGACCTGCAGAGACCAGTAGAGACCAGCAGAGACCAGTAGAAACCAGCAGAAAACGACAGAGACCGGCAGAGACCAGCAGAGACCAGTAGAAGTTCAAACTGCTAGAAACAGGAAACAGTTTAATGAAGCAAAACTCAGATGAAACTGATGAAAACCTGTAAGATCAATCAATCTATCACTACTAAATGAATATGATAGTTTGGTCACAACGAACACAGGCCCACACAGAACCAGCCACACATGTAGATATATATATATTTATACGTATATACACACACACACACACACATATATATATATATATACACACAATATATATGTATATATACATAACATATATGTGTGTGTATATATATATACACACACACACACACACATATAAATACTGAATATCTGTCACAACACAATCTTAACTCAAGGTCCTCTTACTGGCTTTTTCCTGAGCTCTCACATACATCTCACAGTCTTCCTCGTTTGCTCAACACGGTCCTCAAACTACTCACTTTGATTTCATGTGTTAAATTAATCGTCTTAATGAAAACGTACTTTGAATGTTTTATTGTAAAGATTATTACATGTATTTTCATTTGTATGAAACTATTTACATTAAATTTCATCACGTCTTTCAATAAATTAATCATTAACTATCAAGATTCTTCTCTAATCAATGGTAGTGGCGTCTGATCAGCGCTGGGTCTTCATGCAGACTGAGAGATGTGGTTGAAAGCTACGGGAAAAGACAGTAAGTGGACCTTGAGTTACGATGACTGTATGTTTCTACGTACACTCTGCCGACAGTCAGAATCATGTCGGTTGCCTGGGATACGGAGAATCGAACCTCAGCAGGAAGTGACATGACGTCGTCTGCCTTCATCGTCTCCGGGAGACTGTCGTCATAGCAACTCCACCTACAAAAAAAGTTTGTTTCTAACGTCTTTAATAAAAACTTTACAAAAGATTGAGACCGCTTTCTTGATCTGACAGTTTATAAAATATAGACTATATAATAATATAACTGAATATAATGTATTATAATATCTAACATGATCCTGATCCAGTTCGATTGGTCGGACGTCGTTGAAAACAAACTTTGCTTCAGAACAAAAACAACAAACATAAATGAAAAGAAACTGAAGCAAACAAAATATTTTTACTCTGTTTCATCACCGACCAATCGAATCCCTCAGAGCCAGCGAGGTCGAGCAGCTGACGAATCGGTAGCAGGGGAACAGTGAGACTCCGCCCTCCGGCGTTGTCACAGCGACCTTCGAACAAAGCCAGACACTGGCTGTGGTGGGCGGGGTTTCCAGACGGACCAATAGCAGAGCTCCAAGGCTGCTGGGACAATGAACCGTGTATTCTGCCTGACGACAGAGATTTACATAAGACTAAACATGTAGATAAATACATAAAGAAATTAATTTAATGATTTTAAGAACTGAATTGTCAGCTTTAATTGTCTTCATATAAAACCTGACATTAAATGAAAACAAGATTCATTCATTTTTTACTATAATTTAAATATAATTTAGAATTTTCTGTTACTGATTTAATAATAATGTTATTTTTGTGTCTCTTTCCGTCCCGTAGAACAGGAAGTGTACTTTTTCTTCTGTGGTTTTGCAGCAGCAGCACATATTCTTTAAAACCCGACAAATCTGAAAAATAAAAATAGAACAAACAAAGTTTATTGATTAAAAACATTGTCATTTTAATTATTTTTTACAGTTGAAATGAAAAATAAACTAAATTAATTTTACATTTTAACATTTCATTTTAATAAACAAATCATTCATCACCATGATTACTACCAGCAGTGTTGTTTAGTTAATCGCTATGACTCACAGATGTCTCAGCCAATGGGACGCGCTCGCTGGCTCCTCTGCTGCCGACCAGTTGGACGACGGTTCGGTGGGCGTCGCCAGAGAGAAACAAACGTTCCTGATACACGACAACACGGTATATCACCATGGCAACTGCACAGACAAAAACACAAAATACAAATAAGGAGTCAGTTTATTTTTTAGGAACAATATTAAGGTATGAAAATGACTTTGAAATACTATATATATATATTATGTAAATGTAAATACTCAAAAAACATAAGAATACTTTACAGGAAAGTACTGGAGTACTTTTTAGTAGAAAATGAGGTGTTTGTGTTGCTGCAGACAGAAACACAAAGAGGTGATTTTGGATTAAAGTT
>VMKM01004894.1:0-11432 GCA_008360985.2 Macquaria ambigua
CCCCTCCTCTCCTCCTCCCCCTCCTCATCTCCTCCCCCTCCTCCTCTCCTCTCCTCCTCTTCCTCCTCCCCTCTCCTACCCCTCCTCCTCTCCTCCTCTTCCTCCTCCTCCTCCCCTCTCCTACCCCTCCTCCTCTCCTCCTCCCCCTCCTCCTCTCCTCATCTCCTCTTCCTCCTCCCCTCTCCTCCTCTCCTCCTCCTCTCCTCCTTCTCCTCACCCTCCTCCTCTTCCTCCTCCTCCTCCTCCCCTCTCCTACCCCTTCTCCTCTCCTCCTTCTCCTCCTCCCCCTCCTCCTCTCCTCCTCTCCTCCTCCTCCCCTCTCCTCCTCCTCCCTTCCTCCTCCTCCTCCTCCTCATCTCCTCTCCTCCTCCTCCTCCTCCCCCTCCTCCTCTCCTCTCCTCCTCTCCTCCTCCCTTTAATGATGTGTTTGGCAGCAGAGAGGTTTTAATGAGTTCAGAACCCTCCTCCTCTCCTCCTCCTCCTCATCTCCTCTCCTCCTCCTCCCCCTCCTCTCCTCCTCCCCCTCCTCCTCTCCTCCTCCTCCCTTTAATGATGTGTTTGGCAGCAGAGAGGCTTTAATGAGTGTGAAGCTGGAGGCAGGTGGAGGCAGGTGGAGGTGGAGGCTGCTCTGGTCCTCCATCACTGGCCTACAAACACATTCCAGCATGGATACCCCCCCCCCCCCCCCCATGCAGAGAGAAAAGCCTCAGAGTGCCCCCCCCACACACACGCCTCCATGTGTGTGTGTGTGTGTGTGTGTGAGAGCCGCTCCTCGTTCCCACACTTCAGCCTCCTTTCAGGGCGGCAGCCGCCACTGATCCTCCACCCTCATTATGCTGCAGCCTCAATGGGCCATCTGGACAGCTGCCCCGGAGGCTGCAGGTACATGGTAACGACAGAAAAGGTGTTCTGGTACCTTCTTCTTCACTGAAGAAAAGTATGACAGGAAATATTTGTTGACGACCTTTTTTTTAAAGACAACGACTAAAACTAAATAAAAAGTAACTTTCATCAACGAAAATGAAAAGACGGACGAATGTGAACAAACTAATCCCGGGTAAAGTGATTAAAACCTTCACCAGCTGCAGCATTAAAGTGATGAACACATGAATGATGCTATTCTCCACCAGGTGCCCTCGGACTTTCCCTCCTTTCCCCTCACCTGACTGCCCCACCCACCTCCTCACCTGCGTCTCCTTCCCTCGTCAGCCTCCCTACATACGCCGCTCCACTTCCTTTGTTCCAGTGTTGCTTCATTTTAGTTGCTGTCTTGTCTTGTGTTTGTTCCTTCGAGCTTCTGTCACCTGAACCTGGACCTGGTGTTGCCTGTCTACCTGCCTGTAAGCTCATCAGATACTAATAAATCACTGAACCAGTCGGCCTGTTGGGTCCTTTCCCTGCTGCCTGCACTTTCCATCATAACAAATAATTATGATCCACTAATATAATATATATTCTGGAATGGGCCATTCTGCATAATGAGTACTTTTACTTTTGGTACTTAAAGTATATTTTGATGCTAATACTTTTGTACTTCTGCTTGAGTAAAACCTTGAATGCAGGACTTTTACTTGTAACAGGGTATTTCTACACTGTGGTATGAGTACTTTTACTGCAGTAAAAGTTCTGAGTACTTCTTCCACCGCTGGTCTTCATGTAGGATCCATCACATTAAATGTGACTTCTGATATCAACAGGAAAACTAAAGTAATCGTCCAAACTTCAGAGGGTCTTTGTGGGTTTTTGGCGGGAGTTTGGTGTCAGAGAGTGAAAGGTCCAGCTGCTGCTTGGAGGACAAAGACCGGACTCTCACCATTCAGAGCTGACAACTGGGAAGTGTGCGTCCCACTTTCCCTCCAGCTCTCCCAGCAGCTCTTACAGTTTATTGCTTGTAAGTGTGGCCATATGGTAATAAGCAGCTTAACATTTCCATGTGAATGTGGCAGCAGCGAGCAGAAGGTGAAGCTTCACTCTGGCACTAAACTGCTGGATACCCGACCGTTGAATCAGTGTCGATCTGTTTGCTGAGTATCTCCCTGTAACGATCAGAATGGTATTTGAAGCACGCAGCACACTTCTTATTGCTGTGCTTCCATTCATGGTGCACAACAATGCATTCCTCCTCCTTTATCTGCACGCTCTGCAGAGGGATGCTTCAGTAACAATGAGAGGACCTGCTCGGCTCAGACATCAAAGACCTCCTGACCTTTTGTACAAATGCAAATGAGCATCGCAGGCTTCTCCAATAACTCTCTTCAGTATGTACCTGATATTCAGGGATGGGATTATATGGACACGAATGCAGAGGTGGAAGAAGTATTGATACTTTTACTATCTTCCATTTTCCACCACTGCTTTTGTGTCCCTATTCAGTTAATGCAAAAATACTTAATTACAAAAGTCCTGCACTGAAACTCTTAAATACAAGAAAGCAAAATATACTTAAGTAGGCCTATCAAGTGATATATTCACTGCTGGAAGAAGTATTCTGTATGATTACAAATTACATCAAATTAAATCTGTTACAAATAAACATATTTAATTACCAATAAAAGTCTTGAATTGAAAATCATTCTGAAGTAGAAGTACAGAAGTATAAGCAGCAAAATGTACTTGAATTATTAAAAGTATTACTCTAGTAAAAGTACAGAAGTATTATCAAATGTATGGAAGCAAAGAAAGGCCATAAGGATTTTAATAAGTCATTTGTGACATTCATGGTTCATGCTTTGTTCCAATCCAACAGATCGATTTTGAGATATTGAGATCCAAATATCCATCCAATAGTTGTTGAACGTTTCCGTCTGGAAGAACGTGGTGGACAGACAGACCAACCGACATTGCCATCCCTAGAGCCACACAGCTAGCATGGCTAAAAACTAGCCACACAAATCTAAACAGCTTCTACATGTGTCTGCCAGTCCACAGGTACTGTACCTGTCCTTCACGGAGAGGCGTGTCAACAGCCAGCAGATCAATGTCCAGAGCCTTCAGCTTCTAAGGGCGATTCTGATCTGCCCCTAGGGCCTTGACACTCTGGGTCTTTTTGATGATCTCGGTGATATCAGCCAGTGAAATGGACAAGCCTTCCCCCGAGTCTTCCAGCTCTCCCTCCTCAATGGAGGACGAGTCAGCCGGGTTCAGGAGTTCCTCACAGTGTTCTTTCCACCATCTGACAGTGTCCTCAGTCCTGATCAGCAGTTCTGTCTGCTGGAAACAGCCTGGACTTAGCCCTGTCTCGCCCTCCTGAGTCACCTGACAGTTTGCCAGAACCTCTTTGAGGCCAACCCTGAACTCCTCCCACATCATAGTGACCTCTGTGACCACAGAAGCTGTAGTCCTTCTGACCTCCTGATACCCGTCTGCTGCTTCAAGGCCAACCAAGCCTGAAACAACTCCTTCTTCAGCTCGATGGCCTCACGCAGACACTGACGACCTTCTGGCCACAACTCTGGATGGCTGACTCCACTATGGAGGCTCTAACGATGGCTGAATTCCATTTAGCTGCTTCAGTGTTGTGCATGCTGACTCACTGTCACTCTGTCATGGCTTACACTTGAATAGAACAGAGCCACTGTTAATGTTATTAGTAACACCTGTGCTTTTCCTACAATGACAAGTTAAAATGTCTGCTGTGAAAAAGGCCTGTTGATCTCTGTTTGGCAGTCAGATATTAGCAGCAGCAAACTGGACA
Organism: Macquaria ambigua; assembly: GCA_008360985.2. NCBI lineage: Eukaryota > Metazoa > Chordata > Actinopteri > Centrarchiformes > Percichthyidae > Macquaria > Macquaria ambigua. The sequence goes on from VMKM01004894.1 coordinate 3,695, forward strand.
CAGCAGATTAAAAGAATATGAACAGAAACATAGAGACAATTAGAAAAGAGTGTAGCAGAGTAATAATGAGGGTTAACATGCAGTGTAGTGCAGTACAGGAGTCAGCTGAATAACAACAATAATACAGACAAAGTTTGATAAGGTTATCCAACTGTAGCCAGACGGCAAGTGGGCCAATGCTGTGGCTGTAGCTATCGTGGAGGCTAATGGCTACTGCTTAGTGACTGTTACACATTAAAAACCTGCACTACAGCTACAGCCTTAATCATTATCACAGCAATGCACAGCCACCGCTACAACCTGTAACCATCAGCTTCAGCAGCAGCCAGTCATAATGATTAGCCTCCGCTAGTTATCTTAGCATTGGCTGCAATGGAACAGACCTGCAGCAGTTACCTTCGATAATACTACCACATTACTATCTAGCTAGTTGCAGAGCTTTACATAGAGTTAACTTATTGATTAGGCTGACATGACCGCTTCGACCTGATGAAGGCCAGCTGCTATGAATGACCTGTACTCAGTAACGAGCTGGGACAGCTTATGATAATAATAATAATATCAAGGTATTTCATGAGGGTTGTTTTCATTTGAACATTTTAATTTTGTAAAGCATGTGGTATTGGCCTTGTCTGTGTTGTGGAAGTGGGAAATGAATTGTGTTAACTGTTGTTTTACCTATATACAATAACTGTTAGTTTATCTATATGCCATAACTGCCATGTACTTTATATAATAACTAAATGTCCTCTCACTATGTACTCATATATGATGAGGCCCTACACTTGTGTGTGTATAGATGTGAGTGAACTTGTTGGATTGCATGAGACAATAACAGGGTTGACCAGAGTTTTGTCCCATGCAGCCTGACTGTATGATCGCACACAGTGTAGTGTTTATGCCAATGGTTTATGTTCCACCAGCCGTGCTCTGTCTCGACTGTCATCTTTTTTTAAATGAACATCTACCTCATCTACTTTATTATAAATTGAAGTTTAATTAACGATGTCCAGTCCTGACGAAGAAGAAGGGAAACCCACCACAGTGTTTACTGTGTTTATGGAAGCAAATCTGTCTCAGCAGATTTTGACATTTTAAAGCCATTGAATTTCTAGCACTGATTTGTTTTTTTGCATTGAAATTATGTTTGAATTTTTGACTCTAAATTCAACTCAACTATATTCAAGTTGCTCAAACTCGATAGACCAAATTCAGATTAAACATCCGGGATACAAAGGATAAACCGAGGGAACCAACATCCAGCCAATCACGTTACCCTCCACTGGTCATGTGACGCCGACGCTTGAAGCTTGAAGGCGGTCAGCTGCTACGGCAACAAACCAAACGATGGCGCTTCGCTGAGTGAATTAACTTTATTTGCCTTTTGTGAGGTTTGTTTTTGTAAGATTCAGTAACAGGTATAGCTGACACGCTGCTCATTAACAGAATTTATTGGACAATATGTACGCAGAACCATTAATGAGTTGGCGTTCGTTAAAGTGTTAGCATAACGTTAGCTAACGTTCCTCACAGTTCTGATCTGTGATTCTGATCTGAGCGACAGCAAGGCTTCGTTTAACAGCTGGGAAGTTAAGTAACTAGCTGTTTCACTTGACCCGAAACATTTTTTAACAAGTACAAATGGTAGAATATGAAATAAAGTAGGAGAACATTTCCTCTGGATACCAAGTAATAATGTATTAAAAATAACAGGCTAATTTAATCCTAATCCTTGGATGCCCTCTGGACCCAGTGGAGGTGGTGGGAAGCAGGAGAATGGTGGCCAACCTATCATCACTACAGGAGAACACCTCCCACCCCCTACAGGTCACTCTATCAGCACTGGGCAGCTCCTTCAGCGACCGGCTGCTCCACCCGCGGTGTCTGAAGGAGAGGTACCGTAGTCCTTCCTGCCTGCTGCTGTCAGACTCTACAATCAGTACAACTCCCGGTAATCTACACACGACTGTCGGTACGCAGACTGTTTGCTACTATACTTCATCTGCTGCTGTGCATTATCTTCATGCATATATTTTATTCATGATGTTATCTACTTCATCTGTTGCTGTGAAAAATGTTTCATGTACATTATATATGTGCAATATTTTATCTTATCTATTTGTTCATACTTACAACTGCACTCAGTCACTTTATTATTTATTTCTGTCTACTGTGTACAGGACTATTTTTCTATTTATTTTATTGTATTTCTATATAGGACACTCTTGCTAGCTGCTGTAACGCTGAAAATTTCCCCGCTGTGGGACAATAAAGGCTTATCTTATCTTATCTTATCTTAATGAATATCACTATCAGTCACATCACATTGCCACTCATGAAATGTCACGTAAATATCAACCATGAGGTTTAACAACATGAAGCACTCGGACTGAACTTCACCTAAAAGACACATTCATGTTCACGTCAGCAAAAATGTTTTATATCTGGGTTTTTTTCATAGTTATGTTCCTGTAACATCCATATTTAATGCAGCACTTCTGAACAAAGCATACAGATTTAATAAGAACACACACATGAAACTTAATATCAGCGAGGTGTGGGGGAGCAGTCATGTGTTACAAGCCACCAGATGTCGCTGTGTTTGCTGAGTTTGAAGCCTTCAGGATGTGTTATATACATCAAGCGTCAGCGTCACATGACCAGTGGAGCGTAACGTGATTGGCTTGATGTTGGTTCCATCCGCTTGTCCTTTTGTATCCCGGATGTTTAATCTGAATTTGGTCTATCGAATTTGAGCAACTTGAATATATATTATTTGAATTTGGAATCCTTTTCCTTTTCCTTTTAGTTTGTTCTGTTCTTATTGAGGGAATAATAATTTTGAGTTTCTACAATATACTAATATCAGGCTTTTTTTAAAATAAGAAATTACTAAAGGTAGAAAAGGTAAAGCTAAAAAAAAGCCTGTCTGGTGGATGTGTAGTGCATTTGGGCCTGATGAGAGGATCTCAGGCAGCCGGCGGCTGTCAGGTGGATCCACATGGATCCATGCCGTTACTGGGCTGTTTGGTGGATGGCCCAGATCTGTTTGCCTGATCCGGGCCAGATGTTATGATAGAGCAGATTGGGATCTGGCCCAGTCTTTCTTTGCTATCAGGGATGGGTCTACTGCTCATGTGAAGTGAATGTGTTGCCGTGGAGACCTGACATTGTATGGTGGATGTTTAGTACTGGAGAGTTTTTTTGTAGCTTTCTTTTTTGCATATCAGTGTCCATGTAGTCAGAGTCCAGCAGCAGCTCCTGTCTGCAGTGTAACATGGATGTTCAGACAACTATCACTGATCACTGTGATACTGAAGAAAAGCTCTTTGTTCTGGATGGACATCAGAGATAATGAGAAGTCTCACTGAAGGATTCAATATGAGTTTCATTTCTGTGAGTTCAGACCTGACTGAGTGAGGAGGAGGAGGAGGTGAAGGTGTTTGACACAACACTGTGGTAATCTGGTTAAAGTACCATAATTGCCTCCATGAGATTGGGAGGCACCACCTGATGATGATAATAAAAGAAGGCAAGAATCAAAAAAGCTCAAATTTTGATGGTAATAATTTAATATTGTCAAAAATGAACTCTGAATTTACAGAGTTACTCAGGCAGGCACGCTCTGAAAATATAATAAATCAGCTGCATTTGTTGGAGGACAGCAAAAGATTAAAATACAAAATACTCTTCAGAAAATATACGTTGATAAAAGGCAAACCAGCAGAAACTGAAGTCATTATGAACGTTATAAAAAACATTTCACACGGGAAATCACAGCAGGTTATGTGTTAAAGTCATCTGCATTCACTCTTCAAGACACTTTCACGGCTCTCTTGAATTAAAGTGCAAATAACTGCTGTGTGTCTTGTAATGTGGCTCGTCCTCTGCCATGTGAGCATCTCTGTTAAAGTACAAAAGGAGGGATTTTACTGTGACACACAAATCTGACAAAAGAGGAAACAACCTCTTTCACATCTCAAAGTATTAAGATTTATTAGAAATGTGTTTTATACTTAAACAAATATGAGACATGAATGGGCTTTCAGCAAGTGTTTAGAGATGTAACATACTCGTAGAGGAACTCTTTATCTTCTGATACTGACCTAAAATAATACTTTAATTCCTTTATTTTCATTATTGATTAATCTAACAGGTATTCTCTCGATTCATTGTTGACAGAAAACAGTGAAAAATGTCTTTTACAATTTCCCTCAGTTCAATGTGACGTGTCTTGTTTTGTCCGACCAAAAGTCCAAAACTCAGAGATTCAGTTTATTCTCACAGAAGAGGAAGAAAAGCAGAACACATTCATCATTCAGAGGCTGGAACCAGTGAGGTTTTCCATCTGAGCTTAAAAAATGACTTGCATTATTAATCGATTAGCAGAAGTTGTTGCCGATTATTTTGACTAATCAATTAATTGACTAATTCATTTGATTCAGATTTTTTAAAAAAAACAACAGACAGTTCAGCGCTGGCAGCTTTTCTGTAATTGAGGAACCAGCAGCCAAACTGTCAGATGAAGTGTGCAGACGCTGAAATACGTCAGAAACCCCCTGCGAGAGCTGCAGTTTGATTATTGATTATTGATTATGTATGGATGGATGGAAGAGTTTGTCACCCCTCTGCTGCTGAGTCGTGTCCAGGTTTAGTGCAAAGACAGACGGACAGCGGGGAGATGCGTCATTTCATTTCACAGGAGTCCGGGTGAACGTGTTGTTGGTGATTGGACAATCAGCTGATGAGGGAGGGAGGGACGGCTCTGATTGGACCAGCAGGCTGCAGTACTGGACCCCCTCTCAGCCCATGTAGGGGTACCTCCAGTCTGTGAGGGGGACGTGAGTCTGCTTCACCACCTGCGGCGACGTCCATCTCAGGACGTAGTGTGGCCCTCCGGGCTTGTCGTTGGTTCCTGGATGAAGAGCAAAGTTAAACAGTTGGACACAGCTGACAGTCCAGCAGTCAGCAGGCTGACTGTGAGGACCACTCTGTAGCCCCCAACTCAAACAGACCTGCAACAATCCTCCAGGGTGACCAACTCTTACCTGAAGCTCTGGCGCCACCAAATGGCTGCTGAGCAACAACGGAGCCGGTGGATTTATCATTCACGTAGTAGTTCCCGGCAGCGTTTCTCAGGGCTGCAGCTGCCTCAGCGATCACATTCCTGCAACACAAAAAAACTTTATGTATAAAACACCTTCCAGTTAACAGGGAGTCACAGTGAGACCGAACTAAACAAACACATTCAAAGTGAGACCTGCACCTGTCAATGTCGTGTCTGAACAAATACCTGAGTCACTTTGGATGCTGTCAGATTAACATAAAGTGAAACATACAGAGAGTCTCATTCACCTCATTAGGATCAATAAATGATCACTTATCAGAAAATAAAATCAGTTTCATTAACTACGAAACACTGAATGAGCTGATTTTATGTAGTTATATCCTTATATTTTTAACTTTCATTCATTCCAGCTGCTTGGATGAATTGTAGTTTAGTTTATTTCGGTCATTTTTAACTTATACAACTCAAATACACATGTAAAATTCAAATGACCAATAAATAAACAGTGACAAATCAAATCAAAGCTACTTTATACTGACACCGAAAGGTGCAGGCTGAAGCTTACTACACCTACCCTTTTTACATTAATTATTTTGTGCAGATCCCTTTAGATTCATACACTGAGAATATATATGTAAATTATACAGTGAAAGTGTTTACATGCAGCATGTGAGCCTGTAAATGTGCTCTGTCAGAAGTTAGAAAACAGGAAGCAGAATTCACTCTAATAACTTTCAGTGATGAAACTGAAGTTAAAATATGTCAGTAGTTTTGCTAATCCGATAGATGTTAACATGCTAACAGCAACATATCGGCTTGTTTGGGAACCAGTAAGACGGACCAGAAATGCGTCCGTGTTGGAGTAAGTCCTAACTGACCCAAACTTGTCCCTCTGAGACGCTTGATTTAAAAACTTGTCCTACAAACGTGTGACTGTAGATAAACATGTCTTACTGGTCCTGAGCGAACACTGCTCCTGTCAGGGCGTACGGGGATGTGTTGTCTATCAGCTGCAGCACCTCTTTGTACTTGTTCTCAGGATAAACATAAACTGCCAGAACAGGCCCAAAGATCTCCTGCACAGGACAAAAGCACATGTTAGCAAATCTGTACTAAAACATCAACACACACACACACACACACACACACACACAGTCTGTGCAACAAGCAGCTGTTTATGGAGGTGATCCGCACACTTATCCAGACAGTCGGTAACCACAGCACCCCCAGTGTCTGTACAGTGGAGCTCAGGAGGAACTGTGACCCTGCTGCACCTGGACAGGTATTGTCGCTGCCCGTCTGTACCAGAAACCCCATTTGTTCTGAGCATGTGCAAAAATACAGCTACTTCCTGTCACTGCTTTTTTTCTTTTCTTGAATGCATTAATTAAAAGCTTCGATTGAAGTCCCACTTCATGCTGATAAGTGGAATGAATGACTTCTTTAATAACAATCTTCTATTTCATAACTAGTAAAACCAAAGATAACATTATTGATTGATTGATTACATTTTTCCTTATTAAATAAATAATTTACTTAACTTTTTTTGTCCTGTTTGTATTTCTAAAGATAATCTGACTTCAATTGAAGCTTTTAAAAGAAGAAAAAGGAAGCAGCTGCATTTTCACATGTGTGGAACAAACCGGGTTTCCGTGCGGATCGGGCGGTGACGCGTATTTCACTGCTCTGTCGCCCGTTTTAAAGACTGAATGACATTAATGGCGGCGACCACACAACAGCGCCCCCTGTGGTCACAGCGGTCTGTACAGAGCCGGAAACATGTTTAATGTAGTTTACAGTGTACCGTCTCCTCTCTGTGTTGGGGTTTGCATTACAGCTGCTCAGTACAGTGGCTGACGAGGCCAAACACGTCCCGTGTGCAGCTTCAGACACCACGCCAAGTCCAACACACACAAAGCCAGACAACAGATGCAACAGAACAATGCTGCAGGTCCAGTCAACACGGCGGAGGACCTCCAGGCCTCCGTTTGTACCTCGTTCATGATGGCGTCCTGTGGGTCTGTGGTCTCGATGATGGTCGGCTCCACAAAGTAACCCTTCTGGTCGTCACAGTTACCTCCAGCGATGACTTTTAAATTAGAGGAGGACTTGGCACGGTCGAGCCACGTCTTTATTCGAACAAATGACTAGAGGAGGAAACACAGGAGCAAATACAGGAAGTCAAATACAGTACAAACATCAATACAGTATCAGAGGACATGGACTTTGTGTTTGTACCTTCTCATCGATCACAGCTGAGAAAAAGGTGCTGAAGTCTTCCACAGGCTGAAGGACAAGAACAGAAAACCCCATCAACATCAGTCTCCTCTGACTCTCTGGAAGAAAGCTTAAAGGTCTGCTGCTGTTCTCTGAACCTCTTCAGGTTTCAGACACAACGAGCCATCAGAACACGTCACCATGTAGTACTTTACAGCAGTACCTTAGCCACAGCTGTACTTTACCCACAGCTGTACCTTAGCCACAGCTGTACCTTAGCTACAGTAGTACTTTACCCACAGCTGTACCTTAGCCACAGCTGTACCTTAGCTACAGTAGTACTTTACCCACAGCTGTACCTTAGCCACAGCTGTACCTTAGCTACAGTAGTACTTTACCCACAGCTGTACCTTAGCTACAGTAGTACTTTACCCACAGCTGTACCTTAGCTAC
>VMKM01004895.1:0-11425 GCA_008360985.2 Macquaria ambigua
TCTCTCTCTCTCTCTCTCTCTCTCTCTCTCTCTGTCTCTCTCCCTCTCTCTCTGTCTCTCTCTCTCTCCCTCTCTCTCTCTCTCTCTGTCTCTCTCCCTCTCTGTTTTCATAATGACGAGTTATAGCCTACTTATATTTGATTAAACAAAATAAAATAAAAATTTAAAAAAATAAAAGTTTGTAAACAAAAAAAGAACCAAAACAAATCTAGTTTGAGACTCTGTGAGCAAAAAGAAATAAACTAAAAGATTCTGAGTGTTAAAGGACCAGTGAAGCCTGAACTTGAAGATCATGGTTTCAACCATAGACTAAAATAATAATAATAATAATAATAATAATTATATGAAGTCTATGGTTTCACCTCTACTAATTTTGCCTTTATTTCATTATTTCAAAATAAGAGCGCGCTGTTATTCAAGATAAATTCATCCAGGATTAGCTGCATGAGAATAAACAGGATTATTTTATCCTGATAACAGCATGTTAGTCACATTTGAAGAACAGGGTCCAGTAAAGACTAGAGACCACTTTGTGGAAGCTAATTTGGATCCAAATAAAGAATAAATAAAGATTAAATCGATTAACTGATTAAAACTGTTGATCTCCGGTTGATCCTCTACAGTAAACTGTGTGTGTGTGTGTGTGTGTGTGTGTTGCAGATCTGCAGTGATGATGTTGGAAGTGAGAGCAGCTGCAGGACTCTGGACATGTGACCCTCCGCACAGGAAGAAGAGTCAAGAAATGAGTCGGTGAGATTTCCTCCACGAAGAAAGTCTGACTGAAACCCCCCAAAAACCACAACCACAACCAGCACCAGCAGCAGCATGGCGGGCTGCGGGCTTCTCGGTCTGTGTCAGTATGAGACCAACAAGCTGGTCCGGATCCAGAGCGTCCGGCTCGGATCCCTGAAGTGGAGCCTGAACGCATTCATTCTGCTGTTTATCTGGTGAGTGGACATGTGAGATATTTCAGCCCCCGCGTCTCTCCGCAGGCTCGGGGAGCGGCTGCACGCTCCGCGGACGCTTCCTAATTATTCACCCTCACAGTCCCGGTAAGTCCCGGTGAGTTCCGGTAACGCTGGAACCGTTTAACTACCGGCTGCCATGTTTTACAACGGAGGAGAGAGAAGCCACCAATACATTAAGTGATCATTTATAAGGCTGTTTATTAACGTAGTGTTTGAAAGAACCGCCTCTTGAGGACGTGTAACATGAAAACTGTCCTTCACATGTTCCAACAAACTGAATATTTTTTGTGTTTTATAAACGTTTTTTTCTTTAAATTTAAAATGTTACTTTCAGTGATTCAGTACTGGACATCATCCATACAGGGAGACTCACGATAACCTGACTAGAGCTGCAGTGATTAGTAGTAGATTAATTGATCAGCTGATTGGCAGAAAAATAATTACTCTGTCTTATAGTTGAATACTTTAATACAAAGATGTTTACTTAATAATATTTTTAATATATGTTTTTACAATGAGCTCTGCAGTGCCCAGAAAAGACTTTCCAGTGACCTTATTGAAATTGAACTTAAATTAATTTTTTAAATCCCATTTTTAAAATTCTCAGTGCGACCTTAATTCATTTAGGTTTAAGGTGTGTTTTTAATTTGACAGTAATAGTTCTTTTAATATAGTATTTCCACAGGGACTTGAAGTTGGGATGTGTAGTTTCCCTGTAAAATGTACTACATGCCTAATAGTTGAAAAATAAAAATGTGTTTTTCTGATGTATTCATCCACAAACAGCTTGTGTTTTTATTTAGTTTTTGCTTTTTTGTACACGTTACTCCAGTGATTCAGTACTGGACATCATCCACACCGGGAGACGCACAAGAGACAGATTTAAAACAGAGACCGAGATAACCTGACTAGAGCTACAACGATTAATTGACTTTTTTTTTGCATATTTTTATTTGAGAAAAAGAGCTTCGTCCACAAACATGTGACAACAAACATTTTTCTTTTTTCTCCCCCACCCGTACTGCCTGCACAAAATAATATATAAGAAAAAATCTACACAGGGAAGGATAAAACCAGATTGAATAGTAAAGTAAAATAAACACACATAAACTGAATATTTGAAGACATCAACACAGACAGGCATTTTTCACTGTTTCCTGACATTTTATAGACCAATTGATTAGTTGATGAATGAAGAAAATGGTCTGCAGATGAATTGATATTGAAAAAAAGCGTTAGCTGCAGCCTAAACCTGACTTTTTGTGCCTAATATGGGTCTAGCTGCTGTAACAAAAACAAAACAACACACTCAGGCGAGTTGTCAAACAGGCCGTGGAATTAAACAGTTTGTTTTATGTTTTTTCTTCTGCAGCATCATGATGTTGTGGAACAGGAAGTACCAGGAGTTTGACCTGGTGGTGAGTTCTGTCACCACCAAGGTGAAGGGTGTAGCTCAGACCCGCCTGCCCGGGGTCGGGGATGTGGTCTGGGATGTGGTGGACTACAGCGGGCCCTCACAGGTAGGTCGTCAGGGTCCTCAGTCCTCTGGGTCTTTGGCAAAGAGGAGAATTTAAATTTAAAGATGTTTTCTTTTTTCGTTTAGGACAAAAACTCGTTCTTTGTGGTGACCAACGTCATTGTGACGGAGAATCAGAAGCAGGGAAAATGCCCAGAGGTGCTCTTTCATCATCATTATTAACGTGATGTTAACTGAGATCCACCAGAATACAACATCATTAAAAGTTCTGCTAATGGGACGAAAATTTAGATGAAAAGTTATTTTGCAGCAGTGTTTATGTTCCAGGTTCCCCACAACGGCAGATTGTGTCAGACTGATAAGGACTGTCAGAAAGGAGACTGGGATCAGCAGAGCCATGGTACAGTAACTCCTCCTTCAGTACATCAACATGCATTTACTGCGGTCGAATAGTCAAAAACATTACATCCTGTGTCTTTTCCTAAACACTTTTCCTCGACCTCGATGGAAAATGTCATGAGGGTGAGGACAGATGTGAAGGAGAATTCATGAGGACTCAGGAAAAGACAACGTAAGGATACATAATTATGCAACGGCGGATGTTACTGACGTGGGTCTGCCATGGTCGCTTTAAATGTTGCTGCTGCAAGGAATTGTGGGACGGCATTATCTCCTCTCCTTTGGTAAAGGATGGTCCAGTGTACCCTCTGCTAAAGGAGATAAGAAAGGAAGCATTGAAGCACCTTTCCTCAGCATTTAGAGAATTATTTTGAATAGGAGGATGTTAATTCACTCCTCTGCTGTCACAGCATGACTGTCCTGAGTGTGTTGGTGCCAGATGACACCTGTTTCCACAAGAAGCAGAGGAATTTATCATGTATGTGTTGCAGTTGTAGCTTCAGTTTAGTACAGTAGCTCTCAGCTCTCTGCTAAATTAAAGATTTGGGTGACAGTTAAGCTGCCGCTGTGAGCTGAGTTTAAACGCAGTACTGTTTGTTCTCCTTCCTGCAGGGATTCAGACGGGATCATGTGTGAAGTTTGATGCGATGAAGAAAACCTGTGAGGTCTCTGCCTGGTGTCCAGTCGAAGCCAAGACGAAACCTCAGAGGTAAACTCCCCGTTCTGTCGTCAGATCAGGACTTTGTCATGTAACGTCTCACTCCGGAGTTTAACTTTTCGTGATCCTCTGACGTTTCATTTTGTGGCACCAACAGGTCAAAATTTAATTTAAACCTGCAGACGAGCCCTTTCATTACTATCACATTGTTTTCATATTGTCATTTGATATGTTGTTGTTGTTGTTATAAAAATATAGATTATAGCCGCTTTAAGTTTTTAATTCCTGTCTTAGCTGTACTTTGAGATTAAAGTAAACAAACAGAAGTTATGTTTACATTCAGTTTTACTCAAAGCTTTTGTGTGTATCCTTGAGGTCTAACAAACAAGTTGAATGCATTTCCTTCCTTTATAAAATGTTTGTAAAGCTGATTTTTTAAAAAGTATTTTAAATCCTGCATTGTTTACTAGCTCACAGTCTTCTTCTTTATCTTTGCTGGCACATTGCAGCATATCTTGTCTGTTACTGCCACCTGTTGATCAGTGGACTGGTATGAAAACATTGGCAGGATTGTGTATCATGTGCACATGATGAACAAAACGGGGACCCACTCATAGAAAACAGCTCCATAGCGCTGCTAGAGGTCAGAAACTCCACAGGGAACCTTTAATGGCAACACATCATCTCTACATGTGGATGTTAGCATGCTAACATGCTAAATGTCATTATGTTACCATGCTAAATGTGTGCATGCTAGTATGTGAACATCCCAAAAGTTACATGGTAAATGTTAGCATTTTAGCATGCTAATGATAGTATGCAGAAAGCAGCTTACCCTGATGGAAGTTGAGCCTTACGCGAATTGATTGAGTCTGACGAGCTGAGGCGTCTTACAAAGGCCACAGTATAGAGGATAAACCCTTTTGAGTTAGCTAGCAACATCACCTTTCCTCTGGAGCAAGAGGCTAGTGGTGAGAACAGTGAACATAGTTGTTTCCCTTTTTTATTTTTAATCCATCCATTTTGTTTTCCGGGGTGTAATGAGCTTCAGCTTGCAGCTTCACAGTGTGAATTAAACTGTGTTCCAGTTTCATACTACATACTGACTGTACACAGTACGTACTAAACTTCATAATATACTATGTCTGCAGTTAGTACACAAGAAATGTACACACTTAAATGTTTTATACCAAGAGGAAATAACACAGTACTGTCAATCAAACTGTGACTTTAGAATCTCACTGCCAATTAAACCAATTTAAGAGACGACAAAATGTTTCCAAAGAATTCAGTTAAACTTTCTTTTTTGAGGTGTTCCTGCAGATGTTTCACCGCCATCCAGAGTAGCAGCTCCTTCGTGTCTTTTATGTGTTGCATTGTGGAACAGTACGCGCTAAAAAATCTGTTTTTATAGTATTCATACAGACGGTTTAAAGCGTACTTTGTTTTGTCACCTTTCCACTGTAAACACACTTAGAACTTAGAACTAGTGTTCGGTATTGTTTTGGGACGCAGCTGTTGAGTCTCGCTCAGTAAATTTGAGTCTGTTTCTGTTAATAAATTGTACTGTATTGACTCCGGAGTATAATAATATAATAATAGTTAGTATTTTTCCCATGATGCAGGCCTGCTCTGCTGGCAGCGGCCGAGAACTTCACAGTCCTGATCAAAAACAACATCAGGTTCCCTGCGTTCAACTTCATCCGGTGAGACTTCTTTATGTTTGATGCTACAGACCTCTGATTCTCTGCTGAAGGTGTCTGAAACTGTTTCCTAACTTCATGCAGCTGTGTGTGTACGGCAACAATATATTTTATTATTTATATAAATGCTTTGTGAAGTCATTTTCATGTAGTAATGCAGCAGCAAAGAGACAGTTTTTGGTCTGTGTGAGGACGCTCACACATCAGAGAATTGTGCCTCGTTAATTTCTGTTTATTTGCTGTTTAACTGCTTTATTTTTTACCAGTTATGGGATAGAAGGAGCTCACTTCTTCTGTAACAAATCATACGACAGTGTAATTTTTTTTCAGGGATTGAAAAAGCATGAAAAATCAGTTTGTCAGCGTGTTTTTGTCTTTGTCATCTCAGTCATATTTTTCTGTCTCAACAAAGTAGTATTTCTTCCTCTCTTTATGTTTTTAATTATTGTTTTATCATATCACACTTGTATTTTATCATGGTGACAATGAGCTAAGTATTTGGCTGTCTAATGAGACATTTAGAGCAGGACACTAAAACGCTCCACTGAAAACAGACTGAAGACGTTTCTGAAGGGTCTGCAGCTCTTCATCGCTTCTCTTCAGCGGGAGGGGAACTCTGACTTCCTGTATTAGTATTAGTCTGTGTTGTTTTACAGAAGGAACATCCTCCCGCAGATGAACGACGCCTACCTGAGGAGCTGTCACAGAGGAAACGACTCGCTGTGTCCCATCTTCAGACTGGGAGACATGGTCCGAGAGGCCGGAGAAAAGTTCTCTGAAATGGCCATAGAGGTGGAGTTACATGTTGAGATGTTTCGTCTTACTTAACGTAGTTCTGACCACCAATCATTATAGTTATGATAGGATTTTACAGACTAACTTCAGTACTGAAACCTCAGGCTGCAGCAACACGGCGAGACCAGACTAGTTTTTTTTTTTTGTTTTTTTTTTTACAGCCACTTTCTCTTTTTCTGGTTTCCCTTAGTGGAAACATTTCTTGTCCTCAGCAAGAGGTCAAGTAAAGTTGAAATGAAACTGCCCCGACAACCAAAAAAAGGAAGTGTTGCTGCAGCAAACTTTCTTCAGTTTGCGTGGATCAAAGTGGAAAATCAGCATTATGAGTAAAACAGAAGATGTTAAAAATAAATGTCTACAGGGTTCGTACAAAATCTTGAAAGTCTGGAAAATGCTTAATTTTAACCATTACATTTTTAAGGTCAGGAATATGTTTGAATTTGAATATACTCTATACATAATCTGGTGTTTCATTATCAACACAATCACTCATGGAAACCAAACATCTTTTAATGTTTGAAATGAAACGATCATATTTGTTTGTTGTCTCCTGGCATTTATAGCAACAATTTAGATGTGACGATAAAGGCTTTGAGAGTCTTGAAATTTTTGGTTTTGGTATCTTGAAAGTGATTGAAAAGTGCTTGAACTTTACTCTTAAAAAGCTGTAGGAACCCTGTGTCTTTTCCCAAGAAGAATTCCTCATTTTTGTTACGATAATTAATTAGCTGATGTTTCTTCACAGTAAAAATGATTAAACAATTATTGTTCCAGTCTTTTAACTTTTATTTTATTAAAACAAGTAAAAAGAATCTGTCTGTGCTGTAGGAATATTTCTTCCTCCTTCCAGTGAAAATCAACTGGTTTCATTTTTCTTGATTTTAGTGCAGCTACCAAGTTGAAATACTAGAACTGCGTTGGCAGATTCTTCTCACTTGTTGTAAGAAAATAAGGCCTTAAAAGACTCACTTACAGACAGAAGTGACTGGAAAAGATGCAGAACTTCCAGCGTTCATCTACCTTTTGTAAATAAAATTAAAAAAGCCAAAGATTTCCAAACTTTAGCTTCACAATTTAAACATCGTCTTACATCTGTAGGTCGGATTCCTTTCCACAGAAACAGTCGGATCTGCAGTGATTCATGGGATCCATTTCATGCTGAAAACAAACGTTTTATCTCTCTTTTGTGGGTAAAAAGGGAGAAACCACACTGCTAAAATACTCCATTACAAGTAAAAGTCCTGCATTAAAGTATTATTAGCAAAATGTACTTAAAGTATCATTAGTAAAAGCCCTAAATGCAGATAATTGTCATATTATTGGATTATTATTATTACAGATGCAACAACATGTAAGTAGTATTTTACTGTTGTAGTCGATGTGGATCTAGTTTTAAGGATTTTATAGGTTTTTAGATAGTTTAAACATTTTATGTGGAAGGTTTAACGAGTTATTTGGATAATGTAATTATACCACAGTACAATTACTGTACAAAGTACATTCAGTCAAGTACTGTACTAAAGTACAATTTTGATCCATCTTATGCTACTTTCTACTTCTACACTACATCTCAGAGGCAAATATTACTACTACTAGTACTTTTTTGTCCACTGCAGTTGTCTTAAAGCTTTAGTTATTAGTTGAAGATTTAGATTAATAATACAAAATATACATCATAATAAATGATGATGTATTATTATAAAGCTACCCAGCAGTATATAAAGTCATTACAATAAGCTCCACTTTTACCAGCTGCAACATTAAAGTGATGAACACATGAATGCATCAATATTTATTATCCAGTAATATAATATATATTATTCTGAAATGGGCCATTCTGCATAATTTTGGTACTTTTAAGTACATTTTGTTGCAAATACTTTTACTTAAGATTTTGAATGCAGGACGTTTACTTGTAACAGAGTATTTTTCTACACTGTAGTATTGCTACTTTGACTGAGAGTTTTCCAGCTAACTTGACTCCTTCATGGTCTGAGAGGGTTTTGTGGTTCATCCATTCCCTCTGTTGACCACAGGGGGGCGTCATCGGCATCCTGATCAAGTGGGACTGCAACCTGGACCGGCTCATGCAGCGCTGCCTGCCCAAGTACTCCTTCAGACGGCTGGACGAGAAGGAGAGCAACAAGACGCTCTACCCCGGCCTCAACTTCAGGTGAGCCAGGGGTCAGAGGTCACGATTAGCATGTACAACAGTGAAGTAGGAGACATCTTGTGTCCAGCAGGAAAACTTTAGAAATTAACAAAATTTGCATATTCATAGATTCTGGAATTTCTAATGAGCTAAAAGGAGTAGATGCCTTTTTAAGGATTTTAATGTGGAAGAAAAGCTGAAAACAGGGCAGTTTTTCTGAGCTCATGAAAAGTTAAACTTTTTAGAGATACGTGGTTCTCACGGGACAGCAACGCTACAAACACATGATGATCTTATAGACCATGATGCATTGCTGCAGATGAAACTAGCCAACAGGATATAAAAGAGTTCAACTGAGCTGAAACATCTACAGCAGGAAAATGCAACACACACATTAATGCAGCAGGAACATTAATCCAGAAACAGCAGATAGAACAGGAAAATACTTTTACTGAAACATGAGTACTTTTACTTTACATACTTTAAGTGCATTTAGCTGATAATAATTATATAATAATCAAGGAAGGTTTTGAACGCAGGACTTTTACTTGCAGCAGAGTATTTTCACAGTGTGGTATTAGTACTTTTACTTAAGTAAAGGATCTGAATACTTCTTCCGCCACCTCTTATTCTTAATGTCTGACACTATTTATAACACTGTGTGACCAGCCTCTGTTGAGTCAGATATACAGTTTAAATATAATCAAACAGGCTGGATCACTGAACTGAGTAAAAACTGGCTAAATCTAGTTTTATTTCAGATTTTAGGTAAATAAACCTGCTTCATGTTAAAGTCTCTTCTGTCACATCGAGCTGCAGTGTTTCCATTATTCATCACATCTGCTGTCGTCTGATCAGGTACGCAAAGTACAACACAGTGAACGGAGTGGAGGAGCGGATGCTGTACAAAGCATTCGGGATCAGGTTTGATGTCATGGTGTTCGGACAGGTGGGTTTGTTTTCTGTCCCGCTTTATTCTTTTACTTTTACGGCTTTTTAAGGATTTTTTTTCTTCTTCTTTACATTCTGTGTTTCCTGCACCGTTTTCATTCATTTAGTTTGTCTTTTTTCTGCTACATCACAGTTGGTTGTGAGTTGGGCTTGTCGTGGTAGTCGGTGTTACTGGTGTTGCACAGTGTTCGGGCATACACGATTACATTACGTGCCCACCGTCATTTTGCTTTTTTTTTTTTATTTTATAGAAATATATAAAACAAATTTAGTTCATTTTCGTGTATCAGTGATTACGTTCATCAAATAAAAAAACTCTTAACTTGTAAAATACTAAGCATGTTATCAATAGAGTGCTCCAGGAATGAGTCCGAAAACCCGGAAATGAGTTAGCATTTCTGCACGCTTCGTCCCCTGCAGCGTTATCTAGCTCTGCTCTGATTGGTCCGGTCTGAGAGGAGATTGACTCTCTGTGCTTGTGGCTGTGTTACATGAAATTAACCAGGAGCTGATTATCAGGACAGCGTGTGGATCTTTTCTCTGACTTTTGCCTTCAGTTTGTTTGTTGATCCAGCAGCTGTAAGAGTTTTTTTGGGGACGTACGACACTCTGTTTGTCCTTGTGACCACACTCACCTGTGATGTAATGTCGTACTATAGTGCAGACTACATCACTGCTGCACAGGTTGTGGGAAAAAGCATGTTGTCACCACTAATGGGCAGTGCAAGGCAACATTTTTTAGACTTAATATCTTTAAACTTAAAATTTAGGGCCATTTAGGGCTTTTGAATTTGCTGTAGGTCTTTGTGAAATGATGTATGATGTATATTTCCTAGTTTAGGCATCTATTTTCTGTTGTGGTTGAGAGGAAATCGTCCAAGATGCCATATCTGATCAATAAAGTAATGCATTACTGATGCAAAATATCTCATGCCCTCTTTGCACACAGGGACTCATCACCTCAGTGTTATAATCTATAATTGTGTCATAACTCTGGAGGAGAATGTGGAAAATAAAAACAGTTTGATGTGTTTTCCAGGCGGGAAGGTTCAGCTTCATCCAGCTCATCATCTACGTCGGATCAACGCTGTCGTACTACGCTCTGGTGAGAGACCACACAAGAGTCCATTCATGCGTTCGTCCTCCCATTAGTGCCGAACACAGCGGCAGTCAGTGTTTAAAGTCCAGAGTGGGACCTTAAATGGTGGCTGCATCTGGACAAACTGACTTAAGAAAACATGTGAGATGTCTTAGAAAAGTCTAAATCCACTGTGGACTCTGGTGCATAATGATCTCCATACTGCAGTGGTTGAATATAACTAAGTACATTTACTAATTTGATGTACTTGTACTTTATTTGAGTATTTTCTACTCCACAACATCTCAGAGGGAAATATTGAACATTTTACTTCACTACATTTATGACCGCTTTAGTTGCTTTACAAACCAAGATTTCTGCACAAAACATATGAAGAGTTTATAGTTCTAAATGAAACTCCCCAGCAGTTTGTACAGGTACAGCTGATCGATCAGTCCATTAATCAATCAGCTGATTGACAGGAAATGAATGGTTTAAGTGATTTTTGCTGCTTTTCCTTTGAATGATGTTAATAATGTTAATGTTGTTAATAATGTTGAGGTTTGGACTGTTGGTTGTGAAGGAGTCACTTTAGGCTCTGGATCATTGCGATCAATCAATCAATCAATCAATCAATGGATGAATGGAGAAAAGAATCAGCAGATGAATCCAGAATGAATCATTAGATACCAACTAGTAGAAAATGAGCTCCAACAGTAAAATCCTGCTTTTCCATGAATGATGAGGAAGAATCATCTGATGAGATCAGATAGAAAACTACAGTTTACTGATTAACTCACACACTTTTACTTGTGACAAAGTATTTTTACAGTGTGGTTTTCATACTTTTACTTCAGTAAAGGATCTGAGTACTTCCTCCACCGCTGCCACTCAGTGATAAGTGAAATCATGGAGGAGGAAGTGTCAGCTGACAGGTTTCACTTTGACTTCTCTCTACTGTCTGTGTCTATTGTCTGTACTCTGCTGTCTGTGTCTGCTGTCTGTGTCTGCTGTCTGTGTCTGCTGTCTGTACTCTACTGTCTGTACTCTACTGTCTGTGTCTATTGTCTGTACTCTACTGTCTGTGTCTACTGTCTGCTGTCTGTGTCTACTGTCTGTGTCTGCTGTATGTGTCTACTGTCTGTGTCTGCTGTCTGTGTCTACTGTCTGTACTCTACTATCTGTGTCTGCTGTCTGTGTCTACTGTCTGTGTCTGCTGTTTGTGTCTACTGTCTGTACTCTAC
>VMKM01004896.1:0-11422 GCA_008360985.2 Macquaria ambigua
CTCTCTCTCTCTCTCTCTCTCTCTCTCCCTCTCCCTCTCTCTCTCTCTCTCTCTGCCACACATGGAGGCGTGCAGCTTCATCCACTCTCTCATCAGACTCGTGACTTCCCTGGGGAGGGTTCTTGGGAGGAAGAAGCATACCTGTGAGACACTCACAATTAGAGGCTAGTTATTTAAAAACCAGGACAACGACCCGGCTATTGTGCAAGTTGTGCATTTTTGATGTTGCTTACACACTGTAATATCCCATCAACTCAATATTATGTTGTGTACCTTCTTGACTTGTATTGCAGAGCTTCCTTGCTCTTTTTGTCTGCCATGTTGTATGGTGACCCCCGCCCCGACACAACAACTTAGCTGTATTTTCAGGAAAGTTAAGTATTTTCTATAAAAGATATTAGTTCAGTTCAAAGCATGGCGTATTGATTATTGCTGCAGACAGAGAGAATCAGTCCAATTATTTATTTTCACAGATCAGAGCAGATGAATTGGCTATATATTTATACACAGTGCATTGATGCAATTAGTGTCAAAACAATTAGGCGATTAATCGACAGGAAATCAATCAACAACAATTCTGATAATTAATTAGCAATTTAAAACATTTTTCAAGCAAAAAAGCCAAACATTCACTGTTTCTAGCTTCTCAAATGTGATGATTTGCTGCTTTTCTGTGTTTCATATTATTGTACATTTGAATATGTTTGAATATGTTATTTGTCGGACAAACAGATGAAGACACCGTGGGCTCTGGGAAATGGTGATGAGACATTTTTCACGTTTTTCGATATTTTTAAGGCTAAACAGTGAACCCTAATGTTCTCTTTGCCTCTTTAAAAAGCTCAAAAAAACACACTTAACATTGTTGTATCACCTTGGTATTTCTTGACTTTTCCTAATTTTATAAGAACTGCTCATGAACATGATTTTGAACTGATGACATGTTTCAGAAGTCCCCTGCAGAATATGACACATTGACCCCAGAGAGGTCTAACAGGGGTCTAATTAAGCCAAAAGATTTGTTACATCACTATAAAAAAATAACATAGTCTATCATTCCTTTTTTAAAACAAGAAATATTTCCTTATTTGGTGTAATATCGATGCTTCATGGTCATTTTCGTATTTTGTCACCTTCATCAAATGTGCAGCCCAGTTTGAGCCAAAGAGAAGGGAAACCACTTCAGTGTGTTTTGACATATTTGATATTGATAAGGTCAGAAGAAAAGAAAAAAAAACAACAGTGGGGTCTCTGGTATCCCAAGCAATGAGGAAGTAAAGCCAATCTCAACAAAACACAAGGTTTTATCAGTTAACTGCACGTGCTTTGAATGTTATGAGTATAAAATAAATGAAAAGCTTTAATGTAGACACAAGAGACAGAGAGAGAGTCTCAGCTCATTAGACTGAATAAGTAGCTCCATGTGGACGCACACACAGTATGTTGTGTTGTTTTGAGTGAGTCAATATACTGTTTGGAGGACAGCCTAGTCCTTCAGCCACAGACACGGAGGGGAAGAAGGGCGAGGGAGGATGACAGAGTGAGTGAACGGGGGAGAGGCGGAGAGAGATGTTAGCGTGGCTCTTGGTAAATTTATTTTGTGACTCACAGGGTCTGCCTGGACCTCAGTGCTCTCCAAGCTGCTGGGACAAGCAGCCCTCCACACCCACCCACCCACGCACCCCAATCACACACACACACATGCATATTGATTTAGCATTGCAAGTCCCTGCACATGGACAGGCAAGCAGATGCATAAGTGTCTGTCCAAATCCTTCTCTGGACACACAAACAGGTTTGCAAATGCACAATACACACACACACACCTACTGCTTACTCTGTCCAGATGAGCATTAAGAAATATATTCAGAGCTTCAGACTGCCAAACACTGCTGTGCCACGCCAAGAATAACCTCTTTGTGTGTTGCTCTGCACCCTGGCTCACCTTGTACAAGTATATAGTACTAAGTTTCTGCTTAGTATTCATGATGTGTGCGTGCCAGTGAGTGTGTTTCTGTGTGTGTGTGTGTGTGTATGCATGTGTGTCTGTAATAGGCTTAGGATGGGGTCTCTCCCAAAACCAAATGTCACAGGGATTTAAGCGTCAAGAGTGAGTTTCCTCCCAGCTGACTAACAGAGAAGTTCACTAAAAAGCACAAGATTAAACAAAGTTTCAACTTTCCAAAAAACATCCAGCCACTTTCCATTTTTTTTTCTCCCCGTGGCAACACATCCACGATGCAGCGCAGGAGTTTAAAGATAAGCTGTAGGGCATGCGCCGAGCCTGCGAGGGAGAGAGACACAGGTAGAGAAGGAGAAGGAAAAATGGAGAAGGTGAGTGAACAAAAAGTACACATAGGTCACAAAAACTAGTTTCTACCATCACATACAGCATCTAGTCTATAAGATAGATCACAAGACTTCAGCCACCTGCATTCAAGTTATTCCCTCCATCACACACACTACAGGTAGTTCACTCAGCGCTCTTGTCTGTTCTGCGCTCTCTGGCCCACCCTGTTGGTCGGACCATGTCAGTGGACCACAGGGATGTTTGTTGCTGGGTTTGTGTTTATGAGATGCTGCTTGTGTTGTCCGGTTTGTTTACTCCTCCTGGTGGCCACTCTCTGTATCACAACACATGCTGACCTCCCCTGAAGGCCTGCAGGCCTGACACAGGCTCAACGTGTAACTCAAGGAAAAGTTACAGTTTGAGCAGCAGTTTGTCTTCTTATGAGGTTGACATGTCAGGTAGGATTGACTGACTAAATACTGCACTGCGATGGCACCTCAGGAATGATTTGATGCATTCTTTAAAGGCTATATGATGTGTTTTTCCATGTTTTCCAAGTGTATTTTCTGTGTAAAGAGCGTAGGACCTTGGCAAATTATCAGGTAGCGTTGGAACAACTCCATTCATAATGAGCTCTCCACCAGCAAACAATTTGGGGCGGTGGTTGTCATTTTTTAAATTAATGACTTAACAGGATGTTACGAGGAAATTTGCTCAATTCTCCAAAAAAACATTCAGCCTTCCTTCATTGTTAACAGTAGCTGCCTTAATTCGTTTTCCTCCATTATAGTAGTTAGAGACTGCAGCAGAGTGAAAATCGGAGTAGCGGCATTTGATAATGTTTATTTTCTGCAAGTATAACGGTGTGTTTGTAGTTATGATTAATTTTTCCTTTGCAGACTGATATATTTCAAAACCTGTATGAGGTCTAAGGAGGTCAAATCAATCAGTGATCCACAAGGGAAAAGGAAAGATCAGAGTGAAGTCAGAAAAATACATCATTTTGTGTTGCAGAAATATATTTCTGTCCACAAGTTGGGAACCACTGCTATATACCTCTGAAGAAGAAACAACAAGGACGCTGCGTAGGACAGTGTAATAAGTATTTTATTGCATTTTATAATGCCATTGTCAATAATTAGTACAGATTACATGCAACTAGACCTACTGTACAGTTTTTTTATTGTCTGCATGGACAGACACAAGAAGATTCAGGTTACAAATACACAGATATATGTGTGTGTTTTTATACAGCATGAAGGAAAGGGCAGTGACTGGCATTACATGGCTACCCGGGGTGGAGGGTCAGAGGGCTGGGCTCCACTGTCTGTCTAAAGCCACCACCCAGTCCCTGTCCCCGCCTCTTCCTCGGGTCACACTTTCAAATAACAAGAAACAGAACAAAAACCAAAGGATAAAGAGGTAAACAGGTAAACTGAAACTAAGAAACAATTCAGAGAGTCACTGCTGAAAATGTACACACATTCCTAAGGTTTAACCAGAGGAGAGCTGAAGTGGTAGTTCCATCAGATTCTGGCTTTCTACTTGATAATACCGTTCAGGCAAAGCTCCACTTTAAGAGTCCCTTCCCCCTCACGTGACACCTCAGAACTGTCCAATCACACATCAGGATTTGGGCTCCCTGTGTCCTCTGAGTCAGTCACCAGCCAATAGGCTGCAGGCTGGTCCCACAACACCATTACGTGGATGTACGAGAGATAACAGCTACCAGTAAAGGTGATCAGTGAAGTCGATGGAGAGTTTTGGAAGTAGCTTGGTTTTTGTTTGGTTAAGGTTGTGGCATTGGTTTGGTTACAGTTTGGTTACAGTTCAGGAGTTTGGACTAAGCAAATGGTTGCTTGCAATGCCTTTGGTAGTCAGAGGATGAGCTGCATCTCTGAGAGCCATTCCACATTTTGGTATTGAGACTACGCAGGAGAAGGAGTATCAAAAATGCAACAGTGTCAGTCTTTGATCTGCCTCGGTGGAACTGGGAGATGAGGTTTGTGACTGGTCACCACCAGTCAGGTGTGTGACTCAGTGACACCCCCATGGCGCCTGCAGATGATTGACAGCTCTGCGGGTCAGAGTTCAGCACAGGAATGACAGGGGTCGGGGGTCAGAGGGAGGGGTCACAGGGAGCTGGGACACATATTGGCACCTGAGAGGACCAACAGCAATACCTTTCTAGAGCTCCGCGTTTTTTTAAAGCAAGAGAGGGGCTACATATTCTTACATTTTTTCCTCTTTCTCTTTTCTTTTCGGAGGTTTTGGTCCTGTCTTTGAGAAAAAGTCCTTCTGAGGTATCGATACATAGTGAAGTAACTTTTTAGTTTGTTTTCCATTTGTTGTTTTTTTCTTTCCTTAAAAATGCATAAATGCAGTACAGAGACAAAAAAGTATCAAAATAGACCTAGCTAAGATAAATATACAAACAGGTGTTACCTAAACCACTGATCTAACTTTTATTCTTTTAATGTTTTTTTAGAGATAATACACTTAAAAAATCAGCGTCCCAGACGTTTTATGAAGAACTGAAAAAGTGGAAACAAAAAAAACAAAACCAAAACTAATAAACCAAGATACCTGCAGCACTTAATATGATAAATACATATACTTCAGCATTAGCAGTACAGTATAGGAATCAGAGCTGAAAGCTTTACAATAGCTAAACAGGTGCAGAAAAAAAAAAAGAAAAACAAAAAGAAGAAAAAATCAAAGGACAAAATGGGAAAGAATGCCCTGGAGAGATAAGTCAAGCATTAATATACAAGAATACATCATGTTATGCCAAGCTGGAGAAAGAACAGAAGTGTTACATGGCGACCTGTGAACAATCTACATCTTTATAAAACAGCTTTGTTTACAGGTGTACCTTAAAGCACAAGTCAGAGATCATCTATGTACTGTATGCAGCAGTTCCTCTTGGTTTGGATATTACTAGTAGTAGTGATGAGTTTCTTTAAGTGTGTGTTAGTCCTCTCAGCGTCTCTGCGAGTGTTTTGGTGAAGCAGGTGCTGCTGTGTTGTGGGTCTTTGGATATCTGGATGGTCAGAGCCTCTGTTGCACTAACCCATAGCCCTGCTTCTATGCTTCTGTTATACCCCTGTGTGTGTGTGTGTGTGTGTGTGTGTGTGTGGTGGCACTGATATATTCTGCCCATCATTACACCTGACAGCTCCATGCAACACCACGCAACCATTAACGACCAGTTTCTCATTGGCTGGGATCATGAATATGCACACATACAGTCAAAGCACACCGTTGAGAGGCTGTTCACATAGCTCAGTGCTTATCGGGTGTATGGTCAGTTTTACACAGCTGATAGAAAACTTTTCATATATAGTGAGCACTTCACAACACACTTTGAGACGTAGAGAGTGCTTTCGATGTGGTTTAAGGAGAGGTAGTCATTTTTAATTCCATGGAAAGTGAAACGTCTCTATGTTTTTGGGCTCAAGCAGATGCTTTAGGGAGTCCGGATCGCCAAATAGCTTCTTCTTTTCTTTTCTTTTTTTTTTTTTTTTGTTAGTGTGTCAGTCATACAGTAAGTGTAACAACAATTTTGGCATTCATTATTATCATCCAGGAAGAATGGAGAAAAAAAATATTTAAGAGAGTTCAGTCTCCCATTGGCTATGTGTTGAACCGTTTTGAAAAGGAGGTAGTGTTATTTTTGGTTTTTATCTCGTTTCAAGATGCCTGTCTGCCACTTTGTACTTTGTTAGAAATCAGTCTCTAATGTGACAGGAAACAGTCCTGTTTGAACGCAAAGTCATCAGAAAGGTTCTTTCATTAAACAAGAAACATCGTCTGAAGTGCAAGAGATAGTTTGAGAAAAGGTATGAAAATATGAACCCAACTTTAAATTACATGATGTCCCTTGGTTGTTTTCCTCTTACATTGGTATATTTTGATATTGTTTTTAGTTGTTCCCTCTTTATTGTAATATATATGTTTTTGGAATAACTCCTCCCTGTCCAAAGATGTGACTTTTTCTAACCACATTACAGTACATTTCCTCTTCCTGCAAATACTACATACAGATCAAGAGGGTATGTTTGTTTCCTAGATTAAAAAACTCCAAATGTTCGTCAAGACAGCACCAGAAAAAGTCTCCTGTAAAGCCAAGTTGATTTGACAGAGCCAAATATTTTCATTCTGTATTTAACCTCTCTTTTTGTTGGCATCTCAGGTTGTAAAGGTACATATATGTTGCGTTCAAACGCCTCATGAGTGCCTCATTTTTAGGCCTGCTCATAGAGTAGTAGGGCCAGTCCTAGGTTTGTGTTTGGAACACAGTTTAGCCTGAGCGTGGGAGAGACAGGGTTTCACCTCTAAGTGCTTTTTTTCTTTTCTCTTTCTTTTTGTTTTCCAGAGGAACTGTGCGAGGTTCGTTAATACTAGTTTTTGGCCTCATACGTAATGTGAATCATTCGTAACCGCTTATCATGTAAAAGCTTTGATGTCTCCAAATTCTAGTTTGCTTTACACACTTTGGTTTTTGGAATGGTCAGCACTGTAAATCATGTATAATTTCAACACAATAGTTATATGAATACAATAATAAGAATTCAAACTCCTGGTTTGTTGTCTTTTGGCCAATTCTTTAAGAAGGAAAAAAAAAAGAAAGAAACTCAAAAGGGGCAAAATAAACTACAGGGTTTTTGGTTTTCTACATATTTCTTTGGTTACCTGTAACAAAAATAAAATGGGAATAAGCAGATAATAGATTAAAATAAATGTTAAATTTGGTATGGCACTGTAGAGAAAAGTAATGCTTTTATGCTCACGGAAAACAAACAAAAAAATAAATCTCACGTGCTATTCCTTTTACACAAACTCACACAGTGAATTGCAGATAGCTTCTACACAGTAACTATTACAACCATAGAGCTTTGAATCGAAGCTGAGCAGAGGTGCCGCATTTGGTGTCCCACAGAAAGAATTCCCCCTTATTTGTTTATCAATTTGGACACAGTTCCAGGCAGAACCTTTGTGGGATGAGGTATTCTCTGACTGCAGTAATAATATATATTTTTTTAAAGCATTACTGATATTTCTCAACTAAATACACAACCAAAAACAAGTGAATGAGAGAGAATAAAAAAAAAAAAGATTCAGCTGTTAAATAATCTGTCTGGATAATGGCAACTTTAAGTGCTATTTCCAAATTTCTTGCCTGCTACACTTGGGACAGAAAGGGAGAGGGGCAGGAGTGGGGGTTGGGTATCACAAGTTGGGACAATACTGCGCTTTCTTTCTTTTTTTTTTTTTTTGCCAATACTCATTTGGAATGGTGTGAACAGCCAGAGGAAATCAAACAAATTACAATACAAAAACAAAAACAGCATCCTCAGAAAAGGTACGTCGAAACAGAACGCCACCGTGGAAATATTGATCCTCAAAAATAAACAATGATAATAACATCAAATAAAAAAAAGAAATGACAAAAGCTACCACACATTTTTTTTTTGTCTTGTTATGTTCCATGATCATCAACAGTTTTCTTTTTTAGTCACAATATTTCTGTAGACGCTTCCTCTCTCATTTCTCTCTGCTTCCCCTCTTTTCTTCTCGTTCTCAAAGTGTTCCAAGCTCGTCACTCCATCCGCAGACGGAGGAGAGGAGAAGGACAGCACCAAATGGTCCTATTCCTGCAGTCTTTTTGGGGGGTGGGGGGATGGGAAGGGATGGAGGTGGGGGTAGGAAAATGTCTTCTTTTTTTATCTCACTTAGAAGCAAAGAGTTTAAAAGATGTCCGGCACTAAGTGTCTTACTGGGGGGTGGGGGCAGAAGTTTGGACAGGGACCAGGGCCACGCGGGTCAGCCTCGCCGTGGGCTCACACACAGACATGGAGACGGGAGCCCGCTCTGCAGAAGTGTCGGAGCACTGTTGGAGGTAATCTTTGAAAGCACTCTTCCTTCCTTCCCATCTCGAAGCCCAAAAGTTTCATTTCAATCGAATCAAAGAAAATGAAAAAGCAAGTGATTGACTCAAAGAGGGGGAAGAAGGAGAGGTACACTGCACAGCCCCTGGTGACTGCTCCAAATCTATATACACATGATCCTGTGTGTGTGTGTGTGTGTGTTTGTGTGTGTCTTTCTCTTTCTAACAAGCACACACCTGTGTGTCTTCTCAACTGACGTAGAGATAAAAACGGCTAGCCAGGCAGCCCGAGACAACAGTGAGGAGGGTGTGTGCAGAGTGGTGGGGCGAGGAGGAGAGTGTGTGTCCAAACCTCTAGGGGTCTCTACACAGAGGCTGATCTGACCAGGGAGGATGATGACACATGGTTTGACAAGGGAATGAGAGCGTGTGTGTGTGTGTGTGTGTGTGTGTGTGTGTGTGCGTGTTTTTTGTGTGAGTGTGTATGCATTGAGTGGTGTTACACCTCTGAGCCAAGTGTTGGAAAAGAAACACATGGAGGTAAAGCAGTGCTCCACAGTCTTGTTTTTGCGTCTGAAAGTAACGGAGGTCATCTAACCCTGTTTGGAGTTTCTCAATGTCGTCCTTGGTTGCTTGCATTTTCTTAAAAACAAAAAAACATTCTCTTTTTTTCTCTCTTTTCTCTTAAGCGTACTGTAGCTATCTTTTCCTCTTCACGCTGACGAGAGGGCTCAGGGATTGATCTCGCTATGTCTCCTTCCCTCTGGTCCGTCTCGGATCTGTCCTACTCCAGCTCCTCGGTGGGAAGATCCTCCTCCAGGTCGCGCTCGTCGCTCGGCAATGGCAGGCTGTGTGTGACACCGGCCAGGAGGGATACTGGCCGGCTGTCCTCCTCCACCTCAGTGGGCTCCTCCTTCACATGCACCTGGTGGCTGGAGGAGAGAGCAACTAGCTGTTAGCGGGGCGAGGGGTAGAGGTTTAAAGGCAGATGCCGAGATGAATTTCTGATGAAAATTTTTCCTGCGCATGTTTTTCCTCTTATGTAGAGTGCTATCCAGTAGTTTTGTTGCAATTTGTGGACATATATGTCTCCTGTCACTTTAGCACAGTTAAGGTTTAGTACAGTTGAGGCAACCAAAGCACAAAAAAGAAACTTGAAAACCCAACAATGTTAAGGGTTCAGTTGGTGATTGGTAGAAAATAGTTGTCAGTGAAACTGTTCACATCGAGGTCTGTGGATTTTCTGTTCAACTGTGTTATTGTTTCTGTAAAGAGGGATTGTTGATTTTTTGTACATGTAATATGTTGCCATTCTAGATAAAAGAAAACCATTCATTTTTATTTTTTTATTTTGGGTAAACTGACCGTTTCATGATCTAAAATGTAACCACTAGTTTTAAAAATTGTTTTCTAAGTTTTAGTTCTGTGTTTTGAGGGGAAAAGCCTCAGACAAAAAGCACTTTGATTATAACAGAACTTACACTCTCCAGGGGGAGGAAGGTTTCCTTTGATGCTTTAGATTGTCCAGTTATGTAAAATTCTCTCACACTAAACTAAAATGATTTCTCTCATCAGCCATCTTCTATAAAGATGATAACATTAATATCAGTATCACCGTTATACCTCCATTATGTAGATGGTAGACAACACTGACTTGCTGATAAAAATGCCATTATTAGTCTAATACACTGGCCCATGTGACCACAATGAATGTAAAAATGAGTGAGGGCAGTTTTGTATTGTCCGCTTGCACCTTCACATTTGTGTGTGCATGTGTGTGTGTGTCCATGCGTACCTGTACTGTTGGGGGCTGAGCGTGGGGCTGCAGCTCCCGTTGCTGTTGACCTGCTCCACGGTGGAGCTGACATCATCGTGGCCCACATGCAGCATGTTGAGGCTGGCCGCAGACGGAGAGGTCAGCAGGGAAGGGCTGTTCAGCAAGGACAGACTGCTCTCTGCCAGAGCCGCCTACACGCACACACACACAGAGTTGTCCGGTCACTTTAAATAGCAGCAGGGTTACATTAAAGTTTTTTGTATCAAATTAAAGAAGCTAAATGATAATGACAAAAAGGGGAATGTGACGTAATAAAATGATTCATCCACCACATCCAGATATGTTGAAACATTGAACTCACTTGACTTTAATATATTTAAATGTTCGAAATTTGTTTGCAAGTTGAATTGACACATAACTAGATGTAAAACACAGTATAATAAATGGTCACGGCCACAATGAATGACGGAGAGTTTTTCTTTATGCACTGAGGAGAGCTTCCCATGTGGAGCACATGTGAATCCACTACCTTGCTAGTGAACTTGACAAACCACTAGGGGGCACTTATATACAGTACTTTCCCCATCATGGGTTGCGCTCGTACATGAAAGTCCCTGTCATAAGTGTGTGTGTTCACGTGAAAGTCTCAGCAGGAATGTTAAGCGAGACTGAGCCACAACCTCAACTTAAACACACACACACACACACACACACACACACACACACACACTGTGAACCATCAATGTCTGCAGAAGAGAAAACAACTGAACCAACAGGAGCAGCTTCTGTCACTGCTCCAACCGCTCACATCCAGCTGTTTGTAGATGAGACAGGTTGGACACCGGAGAGTGAGAGACTCACCCCACCTCCCCTCTCACACAGGGAAAAAAAAAAAGACAAAAGGATGGGAATTCTCACCGGCTCAGAGATGGATTTTCTGGGACAGGCGATAATTTTATGCAGTAACCTTAATTGACAACTACTTGACGCTATAAATCATCTCAGTAGCAAAAATTGCACGTGTGCGTGGGTTCGGTGTGTATGTCTGCGTAGGAGTGGAGAGATGGGCCTAGTGTGTGTTTGCGTGTGTGCAGAGGTGGGGGGGGGGTGGCACACATGTGAGAAAGTGAGGTGGGAAGTGAGAGTGTGTGTTGGTATGGGAGGAGGAGGAGGAGGAGGAGGAGGAGGGAGGCGGTGTGAACGTCGTTAGGGAATCCGCTAATTATAAGAGGGAATTGATATTAGTGCCCTTGATTGTGATTGGCTGCTATGTGTGTGAGTGGGTGAGGGTGTGTGTGAGTGTGTGTGTGTGTGTGAGAGAGAGAGAGAGAGAGAGATAGAGAGAGAAACGGGGGAAGGAGAGGGCATTCCTTACCTGGTAGCTGGCGTTTAGGGATCCAAAGCCCAGGCCTGAAATCATGTTTTTCACCAGAGTGGGACTTCTGCACACACACACACACACACA
>VMKM01004897.1:0-11421 GCA_008360985.2 Macquaria ambigua
CTCTCTCTCTCTCTCTGTCTCTCTCTGTCTCTCTCTCTGTCTCTGTCTCTCTGTCTCTCTGTCTCTGTCTCTCTGTCTCTCTGTCTCTCTCTGTCTCTCTCTCTGTCTCTCTCTCTCTGTCTCTCTCTCTCTGTCTCTCTCTCTCTCTCTGTCTCTCTCTCTCTCTCTGTCTCTCTGTCTCTCTCTCTCTGTCTCTCTTATCAGCTGATCTGGAGTCAGTCCAGGTCCCTGATTTAACTCAGTCTGGGTCATCAGGAGGCCTGTGGGGTCAAAGGTCATAGATAAGAGGTTGTCAGCTGACCTCTGACCTCCTCCTCCTCCAGCTGCTGCAGGTTATTACACCTCCATAAAATAAAAACCCTCTTAAGGTGGATCTTTTTTCTCCTTCTGTCCTCCTTAAACTGCTTCCTGTTGGCCTCCATCAGAAATAGACTGACCTGGTTTCTGAAACCAGAGAGAGAGAGAGTCCAGCAGGTTTCTCTGTTTCTGGATCTCCTCCTCCTCCTCCTCCTCCTCTCTCAGGCTTCATCCATTTGAAAACCCTATCAGCCACCACATGTCCTTCCCTGATTGGTCACGCTCCCATCATGTGACCCTTTTCAGCCTTGACTCCCAGCGGTTAATTCAACATTAATAACAAATTACAACACTTCCTTTCAGTAACAGTTCCAGCAGGTCGTCGGTCCAAACAGAGCAATCTTCATAGTATTTCCTGCAACTAACTAACCAACATGGAGCAGACAATCTGCTTCCTGTTGATCATGTGATGTGCGTTTCCAGGCGTGTAGTATGGACGGAGATTGTTTCTGAAACGGTAGCCTCAGTCCTGAGGTGTAACCTGGGAGTCCTGTAGGTCCAGGTCAGTCCAGGTCCAGGTGTTCAGACTCTCTGTCTCTCTCTCTCTCTCTGAGTGCATGCTGGGAGATTGTGGCGTGTGAGTGAGACGCGGAGCGTTTGAGTTTTCGAACTTTTTTTCGTTTTCTTAGTAATGTGTTTTATTTTAACGTAGTTTATTGGTGGTGGTTTAATTAAGTTAACAGTTGGAGCACTTTGGGGGGGTAGTTTCGGGCTTGTTGGGGTTTTTCTCCTGCCGGTGTCTCTGCCGGTCTGCGGTGCAGACGCCATGCAGGTAAATGGAGACTTCACTAAACTCACGAGGAAACATGGCATTAAGATCGCCGCCAGTTTCCCGTGCAGTGTGGAGGACATCGGGCTGGCTGTGGGGGAGAAGGTCGGACACAGCAGCGTCAGATCGGCCGCCAGGATGAACAGCGCCGTCGTCATCTTCCTGGACCAGGTGGACAAGGTGAACCGCGTCATCGAGACAGGTATCACGGTGAATGAAATGTTTGTGCCGGTGCTGCCGTTAACGCAGCCCGCAACTAAAGTAATATTGTCCAATGTCCCTCCGTTCATCACCGATGAGTTCCTGAGCAGAGAGCTCTCCAGACACGGGAAGGTGGTTTCCGCGATCAGAAAGATCCTGTCTGGCTGCAGGTCTCAGCTGCTGAAGCACATAGTGTCTCACCGGAGACAGCTTTATATGATACTGAACCACCTGGACGAGGAGCTCAACCTCCGCTTCCATGTCAAGGTAGATGATTATGACTACGTGATATTTGCAACCTCATCGGTGATGAAGTGCTTCGGTTGCCGTGAGGAGGGACACACCGTGAAGGCCTGTCCGATGCGCGCTGATCCGGCCCCGCTTGGCCCGGGGGGGGCGGCCGGTGCGGCGGCGGTGCCACCCCGCCGGTCGCCCGAGGTGGCATCCGCGCGGCCGATCGCAACTCCGGTCGCCGGCCCGGCGGCCTCCCCGGCCAGGGGAGCCTCAGGGCCAAGCGCCTGCCACGCCGTGCGGTTGCTGTGTCCGTGCCGGTACACGAGGTGTTGGAGGGTGATATACACAGTGTGAGGGGGGGTGAAGTACAGCAGGGTGAGGAGGGTGTAGGTGAGGCAGTGGAAAGTGAGGTGGGTGGAGAACAGGTGAGAGAAACAGGTGAGGCAGTGGAAAGTGAGGTGGGTGGAGAACAGGTGAAAGAAACAGGTGAGAGGGGTGTGTGTGTTGTAGAAATAAACAAAACAGGTGAGGTCAGTGAAACACAAGAGGGTCAGACAGGTGAGCAGGCAAAAGGACAGTCAGGTAAGACAGGGAAGGAAGGTGTTTTATGGAGTGAGCAGGTGGAGGAGGCTGAGATGGAGGAGGCAGCAGCCAAACCAAAGCCTGCTCACGAACGCAGAAGAAAAACGAGGAGTGCATCTAGTGAGGCTAAAACAAGTAAAGTAGGGAGGACACAGTGAGGAGGTCAGTGCAGACAGATGACAGTGGGAGGAGGAGGAGTGTGTGTCGGACAGCAGCGACATACCAGGTTTTAAACTGAGCAGCAGCCAGCAGAAAAAAATGTACTCTGCAGAAGAAATAAAGAGTTTTCTACAGCAAACAAAGAACCAGCACGGGGTTAAAGTTGAGGAATATTTTCCTGACTTGTCAGTGTTTTACACATCAGCCAGACTCCACATGAGCCAAAGAGAAGAGTCTGGCCTCACTGACCAAGAAGGTTTTAGACTGAAAAAACTTACTGCTTAAAGTAAAAAAACAAATGAACAGTGATGATGTCAAAAACTCCAATGTGTGTTTTAATTAACTTATTGGTTTTAAATTTGGTTTTTAACATCTCACTTAATATGGACACTTTTAAAGTGGGAAGTTTAAATGTTAACGGAGCAAGAGAGGCAAAAAAAAGGGCACTAATTTATGAAACTGCCAGAATGAAACACGTTGATGTCCTGTTTCTACAAGAAACCCACAGTGACGCTGAAAACGAGGCAGACTGGAGGAGAGAGTGGGAAGGGGAAGCCATTTTAAGTCACAACACCACACTCAGTGGAGGAGTGGACTTCCTTTTCTCCAGGAATTTCTCTCCAGTCTCGCTGGAGGTCGAGCATTTTATCGAGGGGAGGTTACTTTTAACTAAAGCTCGTTTTGAACATTTAACCGCTGCTTTTATCAACGTGTACGCTCCAACAAACGGTGCAGAGAGGAACCAGTTTCTACAGAAGGTGAACGATGTTTTAAATAGCTGTGCTTCGGAGGATTTTTTATTCTTGGGTGGGGATTTTCATTGTACTGAAAATGCATCTTTAGATCGCAACCATGCAGAGCCGCATCCAGCCTCCCAGCATGCTCTGAGGCAGCTGGTCCACTCTCATGGCCTGGTGGACGTGTGGAGGAGGATGCACGCAGACACCAGACAGTACACATGGTCCCACCTCAGAGAGAGCACGATCTCCTCAGCCAGACTTGACCGTTTTTATTGTTTTAAGCATAATTTTAATATGTTTAAAATGTGCAAAATCTTACCTGCCGGTTTTACAGATCATTCCCTGCTTTTGTGTCATGTTTTTATTAGAGATATTAAGCCAACACTTGACAAAAAGTTAAGGGAGGTCCTTATTTATTTCTGGGGTGTTTTTAGGCAGAGGAAGGGTGATTTTAGCAGTCTTAGGCAGTGGTGGGACCACGGTAAGACTGAGATTAAACTTCTTTGTCAACAGCACACCCTCAACGTCACACGAGACATCACCAGATCTATAGAGGACCTGGAGATGATATAGTGGAACTTGAGAAAGTGAGTGAGTCCACAGGAGAGTGAGGATATATTGAAGTCCTCAAAGTAAAAAAATTGGCTTTAGCCAACCTGCTGGAAGGCAAAGTACAAGGTGCACTGGTCAGGTCCCGGTTTCAGAACATCGCAGAGATGGATGCTCCCTCTAGCTTCTTCTTCGGCCTGGAAAAGAAAAATGGACAGAGGAAGGTAATCCACTCCTTGCTTTCAGACGCAGGGCAAGAGATCACGGAACCAAGCCAGATCAGAAGGCAAGCCGTCCATTTTTATTCCTCCCTTTACTCCTCGGAGTACGAGGAGCAGGCCACACTGCAAGAGGAGTTCTGCAGTGAACTACCTCAGGTCTCTGCGGAGACCAACTCCCGGCTCGAGGAGCCGCTGCAGATGCGGGAGCTTCAGGCCGCCCTGCAAAGCATGCAGGGATGGAGGGCTCCGGGTATGGACGGCCTAACAGTGGAGTTTTTTAAAGCCTTCTGGGACATTTTCGCTACAGATATTTTAGATGTTTTTAATGAAAGTCTGGCCTCTGGTTCCATGCCGATGTCCTGCCGCAGAGCGGTCCTCACGCTTCTGCCCAAGAAGGGAAACCTGCAGGACATCAAAAACTGGCGCCCTGTGTCTTTGCTGTGTGTGGATTACAAGATTCTGTCCAAGGCCTTGGCAAACAGGCTGAGGGGGGCTATGGAGCAGGTCATCCACTGGGACCAGACCTACTGTGTGCCCGGCAGGTCCATGGTAGACAATGTCTACCTGATTCGAGATGTTTTGGAGGTCTCCAGCTCATTGGGTATAGACACTGGTCTGATTTCTCTAGATCAGGAAAAGGCTTTTGACCGCGTTGAACACAACTTCCTCTGGAAAGTCATGGAGAGGTTTGGGTTCAGCGCAGGTTTCGTAGCTAAGATAAAGGTGTTGTACAGCGACATTGAGAGTGTGCTGAAGGTTAACGATAGTCTGTGTGCTCCTTTCAGAGTGTGTAGAGGCGTCCGGCAGGGCTGTGCTCTGTCAGGGATGCTCTATGCACTCTCCCTCGAACCCCTGTTGATAAAAATACGCTCCAGTATTCAAGGACTGCTTTTACCTGGTTTTAATAGAGGCATTGTTTTATCGGCATATGCCGATGACGTCATTGTTTTCATTGGAGGCCAGAAAGATGCAGACATTTTAACTGAAACTGTGAGCAGATTCTCCATTGCATCGGCAGCAAGGGTGAATTGGAAGAAAAGTGAGGCCCTCGCTGTCGGTGAGTGGCGTGACGGTCTCCCGGTTCTTCCCCAAAGCCTGGCCTGGAAAACAGGTGGCATTAAATACCTTGGGGTGTTCCTGGGGAAAGACACCATGGTCCAGAGGAACTGGGAGGGCCTCACAGAAAAGATTGAGGGAAAGCTTTTAAAATGGAAATGGCTGCTCCCCCAAATGTCTTTTAAAGGTAGGGTTCTGGTTTTAAACAACCTTGTGGCATCCCAGCTCTGGCACCGCCTGGCATGCTTCGACCCCCCTTTAAACTTACTAGCACAAATTCAGAGGAAAATGGTGGATTTTTTTTGGGATGGTCTACACTGGGTGCCACAGGGGGTGCTGTTTTTAACCAGAGAGGAGGGGGGACAGGGCCTCATCCACCTGGCCAGCCGAACCGCTACCTTCAGGCTCCAGTTTGTCCAAAAGTACCTGACAGGTCCAGTGGATTTAGTCTGGAGGGATGTGGCCAGCTGCATTCTCAGACGTGCAAATAACCTGGGGCTGGGTGCTGCTCTGTTTTTAACTGATTGTAAACTTTTAAAGTTAAGTGGGCTGCCTCCGTTTTATCAGGGTGTTTTTAAGTCCTGGGCCGTTTTTGATAAAAAATGGTGTCAAAAATCTTCCTCTCTGCACTGGTTGTTAAAAGAGCCACTGATACACGGGGCCAGGCTGGACATCAGAAGTAGCGTCACTCTTGGCCTGACGGTGGCGCTCTGCAGGTCCAGGACCCTGTGCCTCCAGCAGCTGGTAGATGCAGTGGGGCCGGCGCTAAGCGATGCTGTGGCCCTGGGCTCTCTGCTGGGTCTGCACTCAGTCCGGGTGGCCCAGAGGATCCTGGAGCTCTGGAGGCAGAGGCTTTCGGGAAAGGTGAGGAGCCTCCTGAGGAACTACAGCCAGGGAGGGGCCACACCGGATCCAACAGACCCTTTTCCGGAGACCTACCTGAGCCCAGGGTTGGGAGACCTGACCGGCCCCCTGCTCAACACCACTAACCCAAACAAGATGACTCTGCACAGAGCTGATAAAAAGACTATCTACTTCAACTGTGTCAAAGTTATCAACAGGAATGGACTGAGCAACAGACCCCCCACTGTGTGGACTCAAAGACTGTCTGGGGGAACCGAACCCAGCCCACAGTGGAGGATTTTATACAAACCTCCCCTCAAAGAACGGACTGCCGACCTCCAGTGGAGGATTTTACATGGTGCCATTGCCTCCAATGCTTTTATCTCTGTTCTTAACCCTGTTGTGTCGAGTAAATGTCCGTTCTGTGAACGTCGCAAGACTATTTACCATGTTTTTCTGAGTGCCAGAGACTCACGGAGCTCTTCACTCTTTTAACATTGATTTTTAGTCTCTTTGGGGTGGTTTTTACTGAGGGGGTTTTTATCATGGGAGCGGGCTACAAAAAGAAAAAGTGGCAGCTCCTGAACTTCCTCACAGGAGAAGCAAAGATGGCCGTCTACGTGAGCAGAAAGAACAGGGTGGAGGACAGAGAGGGACAGGATGCCAAGTCAGTCTGGCTCTGCAACATCAGGGCCAGACTCTGGCTCGAATACAGGTTCTTTAAACACATTGGTGATTTAGATGCTTTTAAACAGCGCTGGTGCTACAAAGACATCATCTGTTTTATTATTGAAGATCAGCTGCAGTTTGCACATATTGAACTGATTGTAAATTAAAAGAATGTAAATAAAGTGTTTTGGTCTCTCTGTCTCTCTGTCTCTCTCTGTCTCTCTCTCTCTCTCTCTCTCTCTCTCTCTCTCTCTCTCTCTCTCTGTCTCTCTCTCTGTCTCTGTCTCTGTCTCTCTGTCTCTGTCTGTCTCTCTGTCTCTCTGGTGCATACTGGGAGTGAGTGTGGCGTGGAGTGGGTCTTGGAGTGAGTGTGCTCTATCTTTTGGTTAGTAGTGTATCTGTAGTTTATTTTGTGTTAGTTCGTTAGTTGTTGGTGTGTTTTGTCTTGTTTTTGTTGGGGTTGGGGGTGTTTTTGTGTCTTTTTGCCTGCCAGCTCTTTGCTGGTCGGCGTCTCAGACGCCATGGTAAATGGCGATTTCTCCCGGCTGACTCGGAGGCACGGCATCAAAGTTGGTGCCGGCTTTCCGTGCAGCGTGGAAGAAGTTGGGTTGGCTGTTGGGGAGGTGGTCGGCCACAGCAGCGTGAAGTCGGCCGCTCGGATGAACAGCGCCGTCGTACTTTTCCTGGACCAGGTGTAGAAGGTGAACCGGGTCGTAGAGACAGGTATTACCATCAATGGTATGTTTGTGTCGGTGTTGCCGCTGATACAACCTGCAACTAAGATCACTCTGTCAAATGTCCCTCCGTTCATAACTGATGAGTTCCTCAGCAGAGAGCTTTCCCGACACGGAAAAATAGTTTCCCCGATCAAAAAGATTCCTTCTGGCTGCAAGTCTCCTTTACTGAAGCACGTAGTGTCTCACAGGAGACAGCTGTACATGATCTTGAACAACCGGGATGAGGAGCTGAGTCTCCGCTTCCACATGAAGGTTGATGATTTTGACTACGTTCTCTTTGCTACCTCATCGGTTATGAAATGTTTTGGTTGCGGTGAAGAGGGACACATTGTTAGGGCCTGTCCTCGCCGGGAGGGGCCGGCTCCACCTGGCCCGGGGGAAGCGACTAGCGGTGATGATCAGCCGGGCCCAGATGGCGCTGTTGTTGGGGATAGTGTACACAGGAATGAGGGACTTACACGGGACACTGATAGTAATATGTTATGTGGTGAGGTAGATGAAGGTGGGGCAAGTGGTGATAAGGAGGAAAAAAATGGTAAAATCAGTGTTAGTGAGGCAGGTAAGGCAGGTGAGTCTGGTGAAATGCAGGCAGGTGAGTTTTTTGAAATGCAGGTAGGTTCAACACGTGAATCTTGTGAAGAACAGGTAGGTAGGACAGGTGACGCAGGAAATATAGGTGGGGAACAGGCTGAGGATGCTGAGATGGTGGAGGAGGAGGCAGCATGGAAACTTACTCCAGGCAAACGTAGGAGTAAGACTAACAGTGTGTGTAATGAGGCAAAAGCAGGCAGAGTGAGTGCAGACAAACCGGCAGGTAAGAAGCAGGTGCAGTCGGACAGCAGTGACTGTGAGGAGTGTGTGTCTGATAGCAGTGATGTGTCCCTAGTTAAACTGACTGGTAGCCAGGAAAGAAAGGCTTACACAGCCAAAATGTTCAAGTCTTTTCTCCATGAAACAAAAAACATGAAAGGAGTTAAACTGGAAACTTATTTTCCTGATAAAGAGGGTTTTTACACCTCAGCCAGATTCCACATGAGAAATAAGGAGGAATCCGCGCTCACTGACCAGGAAGTCTTTAGACTGAAGAAACTTGTACTCAAAGTTAAAAGACAACTCAACAGTGATGATGGGAAAAGCTCAAATTTGCATTTTATTTAAGTTGTTGGTTGTTTTTAATTTTGTTTTTAATATCTCACTCTGTATGGACATTTTTCGAGTGGGAAGTTTGAACGTAAATGGAGCCAGAGAGGCCAAGAAAAGAGAAATAGTGTATGAAACAGCAAGAATGAAGCACATTGATGTACTTTTCTTACAAGAAACACACAGTGACATAAGTAATGAGGCAGACTGGAACAGAGAATGGGAAGGGGAAGTGATTTTAAGCCACAACACAACACTCAGTGGAGGAGTGGGCTTCCTGTTCTCCAGAACTTTCACTCCAGCTTCTCTGGAGGTCGAGCATGTCGTAGAGGGGAGGTTTCTTTTAGCCAAGGCTCGTTTTGATCATTTCACTGTTGTTTTTATCAATATCTATGCTCCAACCAACGGTGCAGAGAGGAAGATGTTCTTAGAGACAATTAGTGACAAATTGAATGATTGTGGTTCGGAGGATTTTTTATTCCTGGGTGGGGATTTTAACTGTACTGAGAATGAGTTTTTAGACCGTAACCATGCAGAGCCTCATCCGGCCTCTCAGCACGCTCTGAGGCGGCTGGTTCGTTCTCATGGCCTGGTGGATGTGTGGAGAAGGATGCACGCAGACTCCAGACAGTACACATGGTCCCACCTCAGAGAGGATAGGATCTCCTTCGCCCGACTCGACCGCTTTTATTGTTTTAAACACCAGTTTAGTATTTTTAAAATGTGCAACATTATGCCAGCTGGCTTCACGGATCATTCTCTGCTTTTATGTAATGTTTTTATCAGAAACTTTTTGCCTAAAAGTGCATACTGGCATTTTAATTCAGTGTTAACCTTTGATAGGAGTTTTAGGGATGCTCTTAGTTATTTATGGACTGCTTTTAGACAGAGGAAACATGATTTTACCTGTCTGAGGCAGTGGTGGGACCATGGAAAGACTGAAATTAAACTCTTGTGTCAGCAGCATACTTTCAATGTTACACGAGACATCACCAGATCTATGAAAGATCTGGAGACTGATATTGTGGAACTAGAAACAATGAGTGAGTCCACAGGAAATCAAGGATACATTGAAATCCTCAAATCTAAAAAAATGGCTTTAGCCAACCTGCTGGACACTAAAGTACAGGGTGCACTGGTCAGGTCCCGAGTCCAGAACATCACAGAGATGGATGCTCCCTCTAGCTTCTTCTTTGGCCTGGAGAAAAAACAGGGACAGAAGAAAGTAATCCACTCTCTCCTCTCTGACACAGGGCAAGAGATAACAGAACCTGGCCAGATAAGAAGGCGAGCTGTTGAGTTCTACTCCTCTCTCTACACCAGTGAGTACGAGGAGGATGACTCACTGTTTGAGGGGTTCTGCAGTGAACTGCCTTAGGTCTCTGAAGAGACCAACTCTCAGTTGGAGAGGCCTCTGCAGATGCAGGAGCTCCATGCCGCGCTGCAGAGCATGCAGGGACGGCGGGCTCCGGGCATTGACGGCCTGACTGTTGAATTCTACAAAGCTTTCTGGGGCATTTTAGCAAATGATCTTTTAGATGTTTTTAATGAAAGTCTGGCCTCAGGTTCACTGCCACTGTCCTGCCGCAGAGCCGCTATCGCCCTCTTACCAAAGAAGGGTAACCTGCAGGACATTAAGAATTGGCGCCCTGTGTCTCTCCTCTGCACGGATTACAAAATTCTGTCCAAGGCCTTGGCCAACAGGCTGAGAGAAGCTATGGAGCAGGTCATCCATCGGGACCAGACGTACTGTGTACCCGGCAGGTCCATGGTAGATAATATCTACCTAATTCGAGATGTTTTGGAGGTCTCCAGCTCATTGGGTATAAACACTGGTCTGATTTCTCTAGATCAGGAAAAGGCTTTTGACCGGGTTGAACACTGCTTCCTATGGAAAACAATGAGGGAGTTTGGGTTCAGCGCTAGTTTCATCGCCAAGATCAGGGTGTTGTACAGTGACATTGAGAGTGTGCTGAAGTTTAATGGTAGTTTGTGTGCTCCTTTCAGAGTGCATAGAGGCATCCGGCAGGGCTGTGCACTGTCTGGTATGCTCTATGCACTCTCCCTCGAACCCCTGCTGCGGAAAATACGCACAAGCATTGAAGGCCTGATTTTACCTGGTTTTACTGAGAACATTGTTTTATCTGCCTATGCGGATGATGTTATTGTTTTTATTAAAAACCAGAGTGAGGTTGATATTTTAACTGACATTACAAACAGTTTTACTGTTGTATCGGCAGCAAGGGTGAACTGGAAGAAGAGTGAAGCCCTTGCTGTCGGTGAGTGGAGCGATGGTCTCCCGGTTCTTCCTCAGAGCCTGGCCTGGAAGAAAGATGGCCTAAAGTACCTTGGTGTTTTCCTGGGGAATGAAACAGTGGTTCGGAGGAACTGGGAGAATGTCACCGAAAAAATAGAAGGTAAATTGTCTAAATGGAAATGGCTGCTCCCTCAGATGTCGTACAGAGGCAGAGTACTTGTGCTCAATAACCTTGTAGCCTCTCTACTCTGGCATCGCCTAGCTTGTGTGGACCCACCCTCAGGCTTGCTAGCCCAGATTCAAGCAAAAATGGTTAATTTTTTCTGGGATCGCTTACACTGGGTACCACAGGGTGTGTTGTTTTTATCCAGGGAAGAGGGGGGACAGGGCCTCATCCACCTGGCCAGCAGAACAGCCACCTTCAGGTTACAGTTTGCGCAGAGGCTCCTAACAGGTCGGTCAGATTTAGTATGGAGAGAAGTAGCTAGCTGCATTCTCCGACGTGTGAATAACCTGGGGCTGGATGCTGCTCTGTTCTTAACTGACTCTAAATTTTTAAAGTTAAGTGGGTTACCTCCATTTTATCAGGGTGTTTTTAGATCCTGGGCACTGTTTAGCTGGAGCTGAGGAACTGCAGTTTGCACAAGTTTTTAATGTATGATTTTATGTATGGGGGGGGGTGCACTTTTTTAGCACTTTACTGACGTGAATGTAAATATAATGCAAATATTGTAAATAAAGTGTTTTTGTAAAAATCAAAAAATCTCTCTCTCTCTCTCTGTGTCAATGTCTGTCTCTCTCTCTCTGTCTCTGTCTCTCTCTGTCTCTCTGTGTCAATGTCTGTCTCTCTCTCTCTGTCTCTCTGTGTCTCTCTCTCTGTCTCTCTCTCTCTCTCTGTCTCTGTGTC
>VMKM01004898.1:0-7500 GCA_008360985.2 Macquaria ambigua
GTTCAGCCAGACGGGCCGTATCGAATCGCTGGCTACTCCTTTGGTGCCTGTGTGGCATTTGAAATGTGTTCTCAGCTTCAGACCCAGAATCGGCCGGTGGAGTACCTCTTTCTGTTTGACGGATCACACTCCTATGTGGCAGCATACACACAGGTTAGAGAAAAGAGCTAATACACACAAGTCAGTGTCAGTGAATCCACAATATGATCTAGGTTAATGCTGTGCAGGTTTCCCAACAGTTTTGAGAGGTGCATTCCACAAAGGGGAAGTCAAAGAACAGAATTTTTGTCTTATTTCTCTTGGAGTGTCTGGGAATATCGGGGACACATATTAACTATTCATTTATGTATTTCTCACATTTCATTGCATTAGGTAGTTTTAGACAGCCTGACATGATCATAAATAAACCAAAGTGTGAACAATATGATGTGATGTTTCAATACACAGCAGAAATTAAATGTGTGCATTTAATAATAGTTTGGGAACAAACTGAGGTTTAAAGTAACTGTGGTTGGTTATGTCAAGTTAACTCAGTATTTGGTTTCCAGACCTACAGGGCCAAGTTGACACCAGGTAAAGAGTCTGAGGCTGAAACTGAAGCCTTGTGTGCCTTCATCCAGCTGTTCACTGGCATCGAGTACAACAAGGTATACAGCTTCTGACACGTGCACACACACCAACGCTCACCACAGATTTTCATCAGTCACAATATTCAAGCAAGTCTTCGGGTGTTTGAGCAATGTAATAGCACACTGACTTCTCAAACTGTTTGGCTGTGAATACTGTAGAGGTTTTACCTAAAGTCCTGGTGTCCAACAACAATGGAGTTGGGTGAACTACCACTTGTTTGTCAGTATGACCTTGCCCACATGTGCTAGTTGCAGCCTCGTGTGGGTTTAGCCACCTAATGACACCACACCTTTTGTCAAGTGTAGTTCTCAACATTGATGACTTCAAAGACAAGGTGA
This sequence comes from Macquaria ambigua, assembly GCA_008360985.2. Classification (NCBI taxonomy): domain Eukaryota; kingdom Metazoa; phylum Chordata; class Actinopteri; order Centrarchiformes; family Percichthyidae; genus Macquaria; species Macquaria ambigua. Next base: position 969 of record VMKM01004898.1, read on the forward strand.
TATTACTTCTACACCTGATATTAGGAGAGTTGTTTCAAGCCAAGCTCTGACTTGGTTCCTCGACTATGAGCAAGAGGTCTCTCATTTTCTAATTAGCACTGACATTATGGAACACTTTAATGGACAATGGACATGTTTGCAGGCACAATAATTCCTTTTTGCCCATGGGAGTAAAGAGCAGTATTGTGTTTGTTGCAGACTAATTAAATATTAAGTTTTGATTTTTTTAGTGCTAAGGCCAAGGGTTTTAATCAGTTTTGGGTTTGCTTATACAACAGCACAACAGTATAACGGTAAAATAAATAAAAATTAGGATATTTATAGGAAGGGTCATACATCACAAAATATGATGTAGATGACAGACTGTGTTTAGGTAGACAAGAGTTATGCTAGACTTTAACAGGTGTGTGACATCATGTGTAACCCCAGACTACAGAACAGGATGTAAACAAGTATATTCCTATAGTGGTCTCCGTCCAAATCTCCGATTCCCCCCTCTTATTCTGCAGCTTCTGGAGACTCTTCTCCCGCTGTCAGACCTGGAGGCCCGTGTCAACACCGCGGTGGACCTAATCACCTCCAGCCACAAGAACATCAACCGAGACTCGCTGCGCTTTGCAGCCACCACCTTCTACTACAAGTTGAAGGCTGCTGATGGCTATGTGCCTGAGACAAAATACCAGGGCAATGTGATGCTACTGCGTGCCAAAACCAGCAGTGAATACGAACAAAACCTGGGAGCTGACTACAAGCTCAGCGAGGTAACATACGCAAGTATACATTTGCACAGAAAGTGGACATTGAGTTAAGATTATTTTGTCAAACTATTTTAAAAGCATTTTAAGTTTAGCCCCGAGAGGTTTTGAGGTAATTTGAGTGTCGAGGTTTCTTGATATTCCTTGCTTTCTCCACCATGTGTATTAATCTTCACTCTTCTCTAATGTGTACACTGGAATCAAAAACTTGATTGAAAACAAACATGAACTTTCAGTCACACTGCAGGCTTGATGAGCAATACCCAACCGACACACACACACACACACACACACACACACACAGCACATATGGAAGTGGTTGTTGCTATGAAACTTGTCACTACAAGCAGCTCCAGGCCTGAATTGCACCGTAGCCCTTTATACCCATAAGCTTGTAATGCCATAATCATAATCTTGCCACAGGATCTTCACAGGACTTACACAGAAGGTGTGAACCAAAGCTAGTAGGATTATGAAGGATCCTCATCACTATGGCAATGGACTATTCCAGCCTCTGCGCTCAGCCACAAGTCCAACACAGAGACACTTTCAGACCATCAGGATGATGAACTCTGTCTCTGAGCATCTACAATTGTTTATTTTTAATTACATAGTGTGCCTATATAAATATGAAAATATACACTTTAACTTTATAGTATTAAAATATGATGTATATTTATAGTTTTTTAACCTCTAAACTTTTTTCTGACCTTATTTTTTACTCTTCTTCTTCTTCATAATAATAATAATAATAATAATAATAATAATAATAATAATAATAATAATAATATTATTGCACATTAGCCCACATCCTCTTGAGTATTTAACACATTTAACTGCGAATATTGAAAATATGAGTATATGACGAACAAATCTTTGAGACTCTCTCTACTTAAGTGCTGAATAAGCTCTGTCTGACTGGTGTGTCTTTCTTCAGGTATGTGATGGCGACGTGTCAGTCCACATCATTGAGGGAGACCACCGCACCTTCCTGGAAGGAGAGGGAGTGGAGTCCATCACCAACATCATCCACAGCTCACTGGCTGAGCCGCGTGTCACGGCAAGGGAGGGCTAGACAGGCCCAACCCAACCACACCCTCCACCTCCACACTAATTCCACGAAATTCCCAAAATGGGTCTCTTCCTCCAATTAGTTCAGGATGTCTAGGTTTAACTTTAACTTGTTTTATTCCGTGAGAATAATATAGTAAGTCTTTGGACACAGGATATTTATGTTCTGTGCCATTGTGCCCTAATATTCCAAATGCAACTTATTCCTCCTTATTTCACCTTTTCAAATCTCATTGGTCAAATCAAGCAATGGACATCTCCCTAATCTATCAGAGCTCTTGGCACATTTATTTACTAAGTAGGAAAATACCATCTGTCAGTTTGTACAGTATGAGTAAGATGTTCTAAGTTATGTCTCATTATGTTGCCATGTTTCATTCAGCCTTTTTTGGATTGTAGTATGGATACCAATTTTAAGCAATTTCTCTAATCAAGAGTCAGCTATATAGTGACTGATAACTGATTAATCATTAGTCATTTCCAAAACACAACATCTGTGTTCGTCTTTAAAGTTTTATTTTACTATTTTCATAGCACAATCCAAAAAGATGATGTATTGGGGGAGTAAAACCTTTGAATTATTTTGCATTGTGTAATTCATAATTCACTTAAAATTGCTGCTTGTTCATGTTCCAGCTTCGTCTATCAGTATTTATAAAATGACCAAGCAATATTCAAAACTCACAGGCTAGACTCGCAGATTAGACTAATTTAATATAATATGAGACTAATTTAAAACAAAACCTAACCCCTCCCTGTTTTATCTTTTTGGCTTCTGTCAGACATCACTAGGAGCACGTGTAAAATGCTTATCTACAGGGAGTAACATTAGTAACAATACTAATGTATTGTCAGCTACAAAGCTGCGGCTGTGTTCTCTGTTGGAGCTTGTAGTTTGACATTGGCGTGAGTGTTGGGATAGCGGTCAGATAACAACTTGGTAGGTAATTCCCCCGTGTTACTTTGTTCTTAAGTCCTCATTGACAGTCATCCTAGTCTATATCCAGACACGAGTTGAAGGATAGGCTACACTGAATATTATACACATACCAACTTGTTACTCAGGACAGTTGGCTCTGGAGACTGCTGCAGTGAGCAGACCAAGGCAAGCACACTCCTGTAACTCATCTGTTCAAACAGAAAAGAGCACCACCAAGTGGCACAACCCAATACAATACAACCACTGTACAGTTTCTACTGTTACCGGGTATTCAGACCAAAAACAGATCTGCGGTAAAAACGCAAGTGTCTGGAATGGAATACTATCAAGAAAGTCCAGTCCAGTCCACAATAGATATGAGTTTGAAGGCTTATCGATACCAAAACGCTGCACAGCAGTTTATAAAACTATGAGAAAGAATTTCACACCTCTGGAAAGTTATCACAGCAACAATCATTTCGTCCTCTTTCTCAGTGATTGCCAGCTAAACGGATTACTTTGTCACATGAATTGGGTTTTTGTTCTATCAGGAATGTGCACTTATGTAATTGACTGGTCAGAGCAGTTTGTTGCTGGATGACATTGCATTGGGTTGTGGCAAAAGATATGCCAGGTTTAACTTTTGCCAGATGACCCTGTGAGAGCCCTCTAGTTTGGCATTAACTGAAACAGAGGCGCTGCGTTTTCTTCAAGCAGCACTGATGTTGGTTTGAACATAGCCTCAAACTGCATGTCCCTCACCTCCTACATTTTCAGTTAATATTTTCGATCAGTTAATTTATTAACTGCACTTAATTAACGTTATTAACATGTCTAGATTGTAGAAGAATGTCTTAGACATCACATTCCACATTTCCACCATTCCACTGGAAAATAATCTAGCCTAGCATAGCATGAAAAGCTGGCTCTGTAGCTCTGGTGAGCAAATACCAAGTCAGCTGCCTTGTCATGTTTATGGTACTCAGCCTTTGGCAGCCAGACAGGGCTATTTCATAATTGTACCCTAATGCATGTTTACATGTGTGAAGGAGGACTCATGTCTTCTACTTTAAATGCTTTTACTGTACATGTCCTTTACCTAGTGAAACCCCAGAGTGATGCTCTGCTCATGTAGATGTATGGCTTCTCTCTCACTGTAAATGCACACAAACCTGTTAAACTGCTATGGTAAAATTACTCATGACCCAGCACTGCAGATGTGGACCAGTTGACTGGTAATATGACCATTTGGAGGCAATTTGTCTTTTTCAATTTTGTCTTTTTTATTTATTATGTCAAAAAGAAATGTGTTTACCTATGTGTCAGAGGATGCAATCATATAGTGTTGGGTTGGGTTTTTTTTTTGTATTGTAATTCTTGTCAACTGAGCCAAACCAAACCAAAACTCACTCAAATTATGGAAACCCTCTAAAAACTTCAAATTATTGTTATTAATGTGGTGCAGACAAACACAGTAGGTCATAATAAAGGGGGTTTCACAATTAAGAGTAATATTATTGAATGAGCACTCTGAATGAGTCCTATAGACCATACTGAAACAGATGGTTTTGACAGGACATGGTGAAAAGACAATTTCAAATTCACAGTGTATTCAAGTTTTTTATATATATATATAATTCTATGTGTAAAGAATTATCAATACTCCTAAAATACCCTGATACTAATTAAATATAATTATAAATGTTTATAACCTCACAACTATCAACTTGTAGGACTTCAAAATGTGCTGTTAAAAATGAGAGCAACTTGGTGTGTGTGCAAATCACTTGTATTTCTGTAATGTACTGTAGCTTCAAAGCAACAAACATACAAATGTTATCCGGCTTTCCCTTTCAATACAGTATGTTTATGAGTTAACAGCCGGCTGGCAAGTACCCAGTAGGTAATAAGTAATCTCTCACCCACCACGGTGATCAGCGGTTATTACATTATTACAATTATTACCAATGGTTATTATCTTTATCCTGCAGTACTTCAGACAACATTTATAGAAAGGCAAGGATAGGGTCAGTCCAGGCCAGCTTTTCCTAGCTGACAAACTTGTTGATGCCAACACATTGTTGAGTTTATTGATTGCCCTGCACCATAACAAATGATTGACTTCTGTGTGACACAAGGTGAACGGTTCTGAGGAATAAAACTAGTGACAGTTACAGTATTTTGATAGACCCGTAGTGATGGACTGAATAGGTTTGGTCGTAAATATCTCACTAAATGTTGCATCCTTTCCCAACTCAGCTTTTAGGTTGTGAATGACTATTAAGGCACCTGTTGTATGTGGATATAACTGATCTGAACAGCAGGCCCTCTGTCCTGGGATCTTTGATGGAAGGCTGTATCCTCCTGGAGCTGTCTCTGACTCCCATGACCCTCACTTGGTTTCATGACCCCCAGCAAGCAGTCCCACTATACAACAGCCAACCTGACCTCTGAGACCTCTACTCTGGTCTATGAAGGGTCAGGTGACTGGAGGCAAATGTGGTGATTGATTGCAGGGAAAAGGAGAAGGAAGTGACAGTATATGCTCCACTCTTATATTGTAATATTTTCAGTATGTGTGTTACAACTAATAAAGGCCTCTCGCTAATCATTTTATGACTATTTTGTGTTTTTCCATAAATCCAACATGTGAAAGATAGAAATCAATAATCATGAATATATATCATGTCTATTTTTGTCTGGGCAATCTAAGGGCTTGCTTTGTATGAATACTGTGAAAACTTTTAATCAATTTAATTTTAATTTATCGTCATTTTTAATAAAAGTTACAGTAGGATGAAGTCATATTTCAAGCAAAATAGTTCTAAGTTCATAAAGTAATATTTGGGAAAATAAATGTTGACGGAAAGGATTGGAATTGTTGTTATACAAGTAAACAGCTGAGAACAGTCTGTCAGCCTGTGTGTCAAAATGAGGGATGTGGCATATCTGATGCTATAATTTTGTGTGGTTTTCTCTATACAACAATAATACATAGGATTGTTATCAAAACATTTAGGACATTATAATGTTTGGGCTTGACCAGTTCCAAAATGTTCTCTCTTACCTCTGACAAACTAATATACAGTAAATGACATGAGATGATTCGACTTATTATTTTATTATCTGACACTTTGGCAACATTGTCTTTGTTACATTCATGCCAATAAAGCAAAGTGAATTGAAAAAAATGGAAGCAATACATTTGGTGAAAAGGGACTACATAACTTAAACTGGGGAAAATTTGATTTTTGTGATCAAGAAGAGAGAAGAGTGAAGTATGCTTCACTTTCAGAGAATGATTAGGATTTAAGAGATATTTTGCAAAGAGGTACAGGAGACAATATATAGCTATTCTGTTTAAGACTACTGTCTTAGAACTGATTTGAGTGAAGGCATTTTTAAATATTATGATTATTATTATTAAGATTAGAGGCTTAGATTTATACTAGAATATTTGCATTTCCTGAGGACAGTGCGTGTGATTGCTGCATCTGCTGCTGTTGCTTCTGGTGATTGATGCGTACATCATTCAAAATTCTGTAAATTGTCAAATCATATATTGCGTTGTCTTTGCCTCACAATTCATGAGTTATTGACCAAAACACAAAGTATTTTATAACTGGCCGCAAGGTGAAGCTATTGGTGCCATGCTTCTTTATGTCATGCACATACTTATGGACAACTTGTGTACCAAATTTAATTTTAAAGACAACAGAATTGTTGAAATATGTTTTATTGTTACTTAGTGCCCCCTCTGGCTTGAATTGCATCAAATGTTAAACAC
>VMKM01004899.1:0-11417 GCA_008360985.2 Macquaria ambigua
GTGTGTGTGTGTGTGTGTGTGTGTGTGTGTGTGTGTGTGTGTGTGTGTGTGTGTGTGTGTGTGTGTCCTTGTCGGCACACCTTCATTCACCCTGTGTTCTTTTAGACCAAATGCTTTTAAGAAGACATTCTCCGGCATTTATTTCAAGTCGATCTAAATCAGACATCTTGGGAATCCAACTGAAGCCTTTACCTGTCGTTGATTGGCCAATGAAAGTGTGAATGAAAAAGGTGAGAAATGAAAAACAACAAATGGAAAATACTCAAGTTAATAAGCTTTGACTACAACACGAGCTCCTGAGGCTCTTTACTGGATCACCGGGATCCTTTACAACTCAGCACAATTTCATTCTCATTTGGAATATCATAATTATTGATTTATTCAGACAAAAACAACTTTTTTTCTTACCTCTACCCCATAAGAATGAACGATTTACGGAGCACTTCTGTAGACCGAGGCAAGAACCAAACCCTTAGGGTTTTTAACCGGTGTGCTGGTGATACCTGCATTAAATATTCACCACAGAGCCCCAGAGCTATGCGCCCTTCAAAAGCCTCCCCCCTGCATTTATTTATTTAAAAATTTGTTTATTCCTCTTCTCATCTCCCTCTGCCTCTTTTTTTCTGAGGCCACACAGTGAGAGCCGCCTGCTGACTGAATATGAGCAGAAGAGGCGTAGAAATGCCACAAGGCCGGTTAGCAGGTTTCCTTTAGCTGGCGACAGGCCTCAGAGAGAGAAGACAGAATGAGCTACGAGTTAAGAGATGAAGGACAGAAGAGAGGGGGAAAAAACAGACATGGAGAGACAGGCAGACACAGAAGAGTCTAGCTCATATCCTTGAAGAGAAGAGAGATAAATACAAACATGGAGATACAGATAGAGAAAGACAGCAATGTTCATGTCATTTTGCAGGACAGGAAGTAACTTTCCCACATGGTGTCAGTTGAATGTGGTGGTGTGAGGGGGTGGCTGTGGGTGGTTGAAAGGGTCCCAATACACAAAATGTGAACATATATTTATTTTAAACTTCAACATCACTCACTTTTCATGTGTTGACTTGACTGCATTACTCATCAGTTAGCTGTAGTGTGTGCTTGCAGTGATGCTGTTCTGCAGTTTGTAATCACAAGTGGACGATGTGAAAGCTCACACGAAAACATAAAAAATAAAACCCTTATGAAAAATAAACCACAAGAAGACTGATGTGAACATGTTTCTGGTCAAGAGCTTGAGCTTATGGTAACTCCTGAAGAAAGTGAACACGAGAGGATGGAAAGAGAGAAAGACTAGAGTCTATAAAGAGGAAGAGAGAAATACTGAAATCTGTTTACCAAAACTAGACAAGGCTCGTCAGCTGCTTTCCTGGCAAGGTTTGTGAGTGTGTGGGATGTTGCTTAAAGAGCTGAGTCCTCTATAAGTGCGAGGTGTTCCACAGTGCACTGAGAATTAACCCGACAAATGTTTCATTTAGCCTTTTCTTCTGCATACTGTGCAAAGTCAAATACTTGCCAGGTTATGCATTAAAGTCTGTGTTTTGGTCCAATTTCACTGTTAAATCTTTGTATCCTAACTTGTGCATTCCGCACTGGACAAATACAAATACTGCATATTGTATTGTTAATAGTCAAAGTCTGTCAGATATTTTCTGCAAATTCCAAACATGAGGTTGACATATTAAATGAAAAAACACACAAAAAAGCACATGAATGTAACTAGGTTATAATTACAAAAGCGTCTGTTCAACAAATTGGATTGAATACTAAGTTGAATGCCCCCTGCCAACTTCTGTCAGCTTGATCAATACTTTCATCTGTTTTTAAAGCAACATGAGGCAGCAAACAGAGCTTCAAAGAGGAACAGTGGGTGCCTCGACTGTAGGTATGACACAAGAACTCCACATTTTTTACTTGTACAATGTAGCATTCTCAAAACTCATACCTTCTAAGAAACTTCAGCTATGTAGAACAGTAACTGAGATTTGGGCTTAAATGAGGACAGACAGATAAAAACGGCAAAAACGACCACAGAATGAAATCAACTCCTCTGCGAAACAGTCAACAACCGAGTATCCGGAACTTATTTAAGCTGGTATTTATGAATGGGCTGCCGTTCGGAAGCAACATCTATCCTCCTCACGAAGTTGCAAACCCTGGTGTGCAGATTTGACTTAATGGCCTAGCAATGAACCTGTCCCTGACTGTCATGACTACATGAAACCTGAGCACAGAAAAAAGGTTTAGAGAGCACACAAAGGGATGTGTCTGGGGAATGAAATTTGCTCGCTCCTTCAGGGTGTGTGTGTGTGTGCGCGCGCTTGAGTATGGATTTTTGCTTGCAACACCGCTCATGAAGATGAATTTCCCTCTTGTGTGAGAACTGTCGGTGCACTCGCTGAAAGTACCCACGCATGCTAGGGTACATCTCTGTGCCTCGTGTGGGCGTTCCTTCCTCACTTAATCTCATGAGCTTTGTCATGAAACTGCCACCAGAGCACAGCCCTGCTCATCGAATGTTTCCCTCATACACATGATGAAACCCAAAAGAAAAAAAGATGATGTGATGAGGTCAGTGGTGTCAGACAAAATGTCTTGTGTGTGCATCTGGAGGTACCTGCCACTCTGAGAAGCGAGGCCAGATTCAGCAGGGTGGTGGACTGCTTGTAGGCGGTGGAGCAGTGGGCGACGCACTCCTCTATGAGAGACAGACGGTCTGATCGCAGACGCACTGGGAGGGAGAGAAGGAAGGCAGAGGAGGAGGGGTGTCAGACATGTTTTGCTAATTACTGTATTCAATCTGGAGAAGTAGCAGCTGATGATACAAATGATCGAGTGTAAATGATGGACGCAGCTGCTGCAATGATGTCGGCAAAATAATAAAATGTTGTTTAGTTCATAAAAGTACCAATATATTGGTAGATTTTGGTAATGATAAGTGTTTGTTTTTTCTGCATAATCACATAACATAATAGAAAAAAAAAAACATTTTTGGCGAAATTCCCTCAAATCTGGTCATTATTCTATCAGATACTTTACATTTGAAAAAGGAACCTTTTAATCAAAATTGACAGTAACATTAAATACAAGCTAACACAATTTGAATGGTAAACGTAAGTAGAAATATGATTATTATAAAGGACATATGAAAGCTGCAAAGATTAATCAATTACGTCAATTAAATCGGCACCAATTTCAATTAATCATTTATGTCTTTTTTTTAAGCAAAAATAGCAAATTGATCTGGTCTCCAGTGGGAGGATTTGCTACTTTCTCTTTTTTCAATAATTGTAAAATAAATATCTTTGGGTTATGGACTCTGTGACGATACTTTTTCAGTATTTGCTGACATTTTATAGACCAATCACTCAAGAAAAAAACCAGTAGATTAAATGATTCATTAGCTGCAGCGCCAGAAGAAATAAAAAACATATATACAACACAAATAAGTTGAATTATGTCAAATACAAATAGAAATAGAAAATGCAGCCTAAAAAACAATAATGTACTGCAGTTTTTGCATGTCTGCCAACATATATGACTATGTATCTATATACAGTATCTATTTCTATATCTGCTAATATATCTATGAGAAGGCAATACCGACTGATATCATCAGCCTGCCGATACATTGGTCCGGCCCCCCTTTGAAGCAAATATCAGAGCCTCGTCTTTATCAGTCAATACTTCTTTTTTTTTTTTAATCATTCTACACAATAACAACTGCATTTCATTGTGCAATCCTAGTGTATAATGCCAAATAAAAAACATTGAATCCATGAATAACAATGTTTTATAATCTCGTCAACCACAGTCCTTTGTTACCTGTAATCCTGTAAAAAGTACCAGAGTTTCTTTTATAAATGTGCTGTCCATGATTTTTTTGTTTGAGTCTGGGAACTGGTCTGGTACCCCACCGTGTAAATATGACTCTGTGCATTTATACTTTTTTTTTTACATATGTTAAATGTATAGATCCAGGAGAGATCCAGTGCTCATTGTTTGACATTAACTATGTGCTTAATTTGGCTAATATCTTGCAGCATATCAGCACTTACCGATTCACAGGATTGTAGTGAATTTTTAGACAGGTTTTAAACGTTTTCATAATTTGAGTTCAAGATACAGAAACTCCCCAAAAAGCATTTCCATATTTTCCTAAACTTGCACTGAAAACCTGAGAAATAGCATGTTTAGTGCCTCCACAGGCCTCTGTGCTTTCTCTGCACCCTGCTGAGGCTCTTTATGGCTTGGCATCACTTTGGGCGAGGCCTAGAGGGAATTCTGGGGAGGGTGGTGTGTATGAAGCATCGCCTAAGGCGCTGTGGGAGGGCTGCAGGAGACAGCCTAAGATGGATTACATATGCTCAAATCCTTCCACTTCATACTTGTGCGTGTTTATCTCAGGGTGTGCAAACTTACAGGGATAGGGCTTTTACTTTAGTGAAAAAGAAAAATAATGTGTATTTTTTTGTGTGGACACGATGTGTGCGTGTGTCCTTGAGTGAGTACAAGAAAATAGTACCGCAGGCAGTACAGAGCAACGCAGCCAGTCAGGCCCTGAGCACTGAAAATAGGCTTTAGACAATAATCACTGATACAAAACCCATACAATATAAAAAAAGTAGAGTTTTTCTTTTTCTTACATTCTCTCTTTATGTTTCTTTCATCTCTCCTCTCTCACATTTTACCCTTTTCCTTCCTTCCTATTACTTTCTTCCTAAACTCTCTCCTCACTCTCACTTTGTCTCGCAGGTAAGAATAAGTGGGCAGTGAAAAAATAATGCGAGAAGACAGCAGGGAGTGAGGAGAAAGAGGAGTGAGAGTAAGGGGGCAAGGAAGGAATGGAAAAAAGAAAAGAAAAGGAGGGGATAAGTGATGCAGAGAGAGAAAGAAGGAGAGAGAGGGAGAGAGAGATGGCAGTGTATGGCTCTCTCGGTCACAGTGGGTTTATGCTGGCAGCTCAGTTTGATGAGGGCAAAGGGGGAGGAAAGCAGAGGCATCGGAGGCAAACAACACCTCGGTTCAGAGGTGAGGCGAAGAGGGGCCAAGCTGGTTCATTCTGGCTCCACAGTTTCCTTTAACAGAGAGCCATGCCTGGAAACTGCTGCGGTAGGGCACTGACGTGGAGCCAGAAAAGAGAGAAAGAAAGAGTGTGGAGGTGAATACTGATTGGCCAGATTTACAGATGGAGCAGAAATTTAAAAAAGGACGTGTGTGTGTGTGTGTGTGTGTGTGTGTGTGTGTGTGTGTGTGAGTATGTAGGAGAGAGCACACACGCAGAGACCAAACACTTCAGTCCTAATTAGGCCATCAGGCAGATGTTGTTTGCTCAACAGTTGATCCATAAATAACCATATATTTAGATATAGTGGCAAGAAGAAGTGACATATGGAGGGATGGAGGAACTGACAGCAGGGAGGGAGAAAGGTTGGATGGTACATGGGTGAGGGAGGTGGGGGGACAGCATCCTTGCATCCTCTACATGTCTGAGTTTAAATTAAGAACACTTGAATGAATTATGGCACAGACAGCACATTCAGGAATATAAGAACACGTAATTGCGTGTGTTAATTGAGCATATTTTCCTCCCAGACACAGACATACACGCATTGTAGTACCTTGCAGCGGCAAGATGCTGACGCTGAAGTCTTCCAGCTGGCTGAGGGCGTTGATGAGGTCCAGTTCGTCCTGGATGGCCGGAGGACAGTCTGTGATCAGCTGGAGACATGCCCTGATGAAGACAACAACCAGTTATAACAGGGACGCGTGGCTGCCAGTCAGCTGCATTAATCTGGCCCAGAGGTAACCAATCAGATGACCTCACGGGATCCAGAAGAGGAAGTGTGAATTTTAGCTACACACTAGCTGGTGTTCTTATGATCTGAACATGGAAACTCATATGCAGAAAAGTGAGGTGAGATTAAAGCAAAAGTTCAAAAGTTGCAAACAAACTCCCGAACAATGTCTAACTCGACGTTTCAGTGCTAGACCTTCATCAGGCATTAGTTCTAAAGCAAAAGTTTGACATTTTGGAAAATATGCTAAGATGTTAGAGTTAGATGAGACAGACTGATACCACTCACATGTCCGTCCTTTAAATATAGGGCTACAGGCAGCAGGTGGTTAGCTTAGCTTAGCACAAAAGCTGAAAACAGGGGGAAACAGCTAGCCTGGCTCTGTCCAAAGGTAACAAAATTCTGTTTAAACATTAAACTAAAGCACTGAGAGTCACTTACATTTAATCTGATAGTATTGCAGAAAATGGTTGTAAAGCAGGAGCAACTGATTTGACAAACTGGGTGGGAAGGACTAAATGAGGTTTACTTATTTAGGTACACACTTTATAGGAAAGATTGGTTATTAAATCTGAAGTTTGTGATGTTTCAACATCGTGATCAGAAACATGGCGAGACTACTCAAATGGCTTTATTTACAAAGTCTAGACTAATTTGACGGATCTACGACAGGGGAGTTTTTTCTTGCAACACAATCCACACTCATTACCCTTAATAGGATTATGTAGCACATCACTCAGCACATGTAACAGTACGCTGAATGTGTGTGTGTGTGTGTGTGTGTGTGTGTGTGTGTGTGTGTGTGTGTGTCTGTTTAAGATGTGAGTGCACTCTCATTTTCTTGGTTTTTCATCCCACAATTATACAGCAAAAGCCAAATACAGCAGCGACTGAGAGGGAAGAGGGAAAAAAAGCAAAATGATTAATTTACAAATAAATAAATCCCACATGAAACAACAGCTTAGAGAGGAGCTCTGACGTCAGTTAAGTGGAGAGGAGGGAACTTGTCCTTGGGATGTGTATTTGACAAAGAAACACACACTGCACTGACCCACACAGTTTTCTTTAACCCTCACGGTGCCTGAACAAAGACAACTAACAGAGTAGAAGAGGTGTCTCAGAATCCCTGTCAGCGTAATGAAAGCAATCCAAAACATGCATCTTCGAAACCGGTTGTCTCGATATTGTTAAGTGCAGGAACTCCGCAAAATACTCAGCACACAGCTTCCCACTCTTTGAGCATGGCTGGTGTTCTTGCCAGGAACAAGAGGTTTGTCCTGGCAAATGAGAGCAGAGGAAAGGGCTGTGGATGGGCGAATGAGAGACAGAAAGAGGGCATGTTGATTATGTACTCATGGTGTGAAGTGTCTGCAGGCGTGTGTGTGTGTGTGTGTGTGTGTGTGTGTGTGTGTGTGTGTGTGTGTGTGTGGAGACTGCCTCAGAAAAGACGATGGTGAAAAAAAATTTCAGTCACGATGTGCTTTGCAGCGTGTACTCCGCAATTTGCATGTAAGTACTTCCTGTTAGACAGACTGTCGGGAGAGCACAAGTTAAAGATTTGTATCGCAGAGACCTTGTCCTTCTTTTGACCAAGCCAAGCTGTGCACCAGCACATTGAGCAGCGGGGTACTGACGCAATCATCCTCTGTTTTCTCTTTCTTCATTTCTTCGTGTGTCATTTCCGCTCCAGCTCTCTCCTACTCATACAGGGTCTTGCAAGATGAGCTTTCTCAAATACGAGAGAGACAACCAGCAGCAAAACGAATCATCCATTTTAGGTTTGTTTCTGACTCCTTACCATCTTACCCATTTTTTTTCTGCATAATGGCATAATGGTTTTTGAAATGTAAGTCTTTCTCACCAGAGAAGCTGGTTTTGAAAAGACAACTTTTACATCTATCTAGAATAGAATTGAAAGGAAGTTGTAGACTCTGGCCTGAAGTTTAATAATAAAATAAAGTAAAGAGGCAGAAAGTTCAGTTGAAAAGCAACAACCACAAGTAGATACGTTTTACTGCATTTACTAAAACAAATGTGAATGATGATGAAAATAAAACGTTTGGCATGTTGTATTAACCATGTCCACGTCCGATAATGACATGCATGTAGGTCAGCCTCCCTGGCACCAACTGGAAGCACCATACCATAATAAACCTTGAGAAAATAAATCTCTCTGTATTGGCAGCACAATTTACAATCTTTTTGTGAGAAAGCAAATGAAACTACATTACAAATATGGTTAATTTATAATATTGGAATAAGCTCAACTATATTTCATTGACTTTATGGCCAATTGGGGTCAGCGCTACATTGACATATTATCACCTTATAAAGTTGATATAGGGAACATGTTAGCAAACAGTTGTCTATTTACACATCCAGCAGACACAGAGCAACGTTAGCATTCATTTGTAGTTGGATGTAAGTCAAATATTAATTCTCCTTTTAGCTCTGTTTTGGTCTCCACTAAGTCCTCAGGGAAATATCTGTCTCTTTAGCTGCTAAATGCTCCACCATGTTCACCAGCTAGTTGCTAACTTTGTCAGTCTGATGTTTGGTGCTTGGCAGGAAGCGAACAGTGAGTTTTTAGAGCTTTTTTTAATTCAAAACAGCTGCCTGATGGCTGCCTGAGGTTGATGAGAGCAGTGAAGAGTGAACCAAAACACTAAAACCAAAAGAATGAGCTGAAAGATGCTAAAACGCTCCGTAGAGCTGAGGAGAACCTCAGTGTTGGGTGATAATTCTCACCTTTCATATTACAGGTAGTCATTTGACCCATTGTTCATGTAAAAATATTGATTAGTGCAGCTTTAAACTAAGATACATGAACTTTTTTTCAGATTTTTAAGGACCTGTTGATACTGTTTGTACTTCTTTGCTGTGGGATCACTGTAGTAGTTTGAGGGGATTCCCATGTTATTTTAAGGGGAATCCTTCTGTCCTTGTGTAAACTCTTGCCTGGTGCCACTGACCGCATCCTTTCAGGACACAGGCAGGTGCAGTTTGGGTATCTGTCCGTGTGTGTGTGTGTGTGTGTGTGTGTGTGTGTGTGTGTGTGTGTGTGTGTGTGTGTCTTTGGTATTTAGTACACAGGATAAAATGTGTGTCTGTAGAGCAGTTATTTTAATCTAAAGGACACAGGCAGCCGGCCTGTATGGACTATTAATTTCAGAACGACAGGCACATGTTCAGACACAACTTTCTGTCTCATATCTCAAATTCACATGCGGCGCACACACACACACACACACGCACACACAGTGGGAGTGTTACAATGGATGATGTTGTCCAAGCGTGTGGAGGGGGGCCTCTGCATTAGTTACTATAAATGAATGACGACCCAATTACTGTCCCACTTCCCCACTAGGAACAGACGGTAAGGTTAGACACCCACCGGCCCCCCTCTGAGATCACAAACCAGCAACAGACCCACATACACTCCCATATAAATACTTGTACTTGGTATAAACTTCATGTGACGTACTATAGGAGATGAAATAAAAGCAGCCACCATTATTTTTTTTCCCCTGGTCAGTCATGCGAGCACAAAAACATACATCCACCCACACAGAAATAAATGTGTTTTTCCTACATCAACAACAAACAAGGTCAACATCTCAGACGAAATACACACACTTCTACATGGCAATGTTTGTACAAGTTTGGTCAGAAATTACATCCAACCCATAACTTTACCTCAGTATTGCATGTCTAACATTTATCTTTACCAGTTGTTCTCAAACTTTTTCTGTCATGCCCCTTTCAGAAAGCGAAAGAAGTTTGTGTCCCCCTACCCCAGCAAAAGCGGATTTCATTTTTATCAATCCTTAACAATACAGGCGATTGAAATAAACAAAAGATTCAGCCTTGCAGGCATCTGAGCACTTTTGTTTATTTATGACACCACATGGATCATTTTCATGCGACTTTAGGTCTGCTCAGCATCCACGTCCCCCTGCAGTGGCTCTACACCTCCAGTTTGAGAACCACTGCTTGAAGCTATACCAAATTAGATGTATAGTCGGTCCTTAAATCCGAATTAGCCCCTTAAAGAAGTGAGAACTGGCAAAATGCCCACTGAAAAAAATTCAAACTGGTCCTCATAAGCAGAGAAATACTTCACTTCATTTTCCTCCTCACCTGGCCAGGCCCATGCAGGGGTCTGTCAGCATTGTGGATGAGTTGAAGTACTCTCTTGCAGCAGCCAACACCAATTCCAAGCTGTTGTCGTAGGCCACCTTCAGAGCATAACCTTTACCCCGGAAAGACAAGCTGACAGGAACATCCTGGCTGACCTGGAAACATTAATATAAAATCTAGAGATCAAGGAGACTGCAGCATTAGAATTCATTATGGGCGGTTTGACATTTGGAGACCCCAATGGGCAGTGTGAGGGTAACTCTGTGGAGTAGAGTCGCGAGTCATATTTAATTTACCTTGGAGCAATGCATGAGCTGCCCTGCCAGGCGCACGTTCTCCACACGGCTGGAACACAGCAGGGACTCAACAAAGACCTGCAGCAGTCAGGCAGGAGAGGAGATAATACGCGGGAAGGGATAGCGTTTAACTGAGCAAAAGTTTTAACATCGTTTGATGAGCTGCATTGTAGCACTCTGAATTCAGTGGTTCAGGAGGTGGAAACACACAGCTCAATGTATGAATTCAAGGTGCGATATGCGCACTCAGACACTTAAATTGCAGGTCTCGCTTTTTTAATCAGCATATTTTAGTACAAAATCTGATTATTCCGTGATGAATTCTTTTGCTGGAGTGCAATACCTGGTGACATGTCTCCGGTTTTAGACAGGTGTAGACGTTCTGCTGCATGTCAAGCAGGTCCTGCAGTAGACCTCTCCACACAGTCTCGCTCACTGGAGGGTTTCTGAATACACACACACACACACACACACACACACGTACATAAATGTTCAGTATGTTCATGGGAAGACATTTGTGTCTGTAAGTCTGTAAGTCTGTGTGTCTGAATAAAAGTTCATACTTGCGGCCAGTATGGCGGCACAGCTTCACCATAAGTTGGTGGGCTTCTTCTTCGCTGTTCTGGCTGTTCTTCACATATGAAATGGGCTTCTGCAGGCTGTGTTTCTCCAGAACCTCCACCACACTATTAAGTATAAGCACTAGTGTCATACAGTAGGTAACCACTAATATAATGATACAAATTGATACAAGATGAGGAAAACCACACAAAAAAACAAACAGACAAATACAGTTTCAAGTCACATTAATCAACACGTTCTTTCAGTAAAAGCAGAAGACAGGATGATTGGCAGCAGTAAGTATCACAGAAGAAAAGGCCAAAGAAGAAGAAACAGGGGTAAAAGAAAACCTGAAAAATCCAAGGGAGAGTACGGAGGAGAAAAACACAAGATGTGCACGCTCTAAGTTGTTCATTATTTTGGCAGCAGAGAGTCGTTTGCAAGCCACAGTGCAGATGGAGAAAGTGTAGAGCAACGCTGAAGAGCAACATGATAAACTGCACGCCAACGAGACAGCACCTCTTTGTAAGCGTGTACTTGCATGCGTCTAGGAGCATGTGAACACTGGCAGTCCCGAGGGAGAGCGTGTGTATGCATGTGTGTGTGTGTGTGTGTGTGTGTGTGTGTG
>VMKM01004900.1:0-10000 GCA_008360985.2 Macquaria ambigua
CATCTTCAGCTCTCCTTCAGCAGACAGGCTGAGCTGGCGCACAGACAGGTTTCAGAGAGGTGGACAGACAGGTTTCAGGTGGACAGACAGGTGTTTCCTGTCTAATCTCCAGGAGAAAGCAGGACGATGATTTTATATGGCATCTCTCTCAGAGCACTGGCAGATTATGAGACAATGGGCCCCTGGGTAAGGATGTGTGAAGAGCCCCCCTCTGGTAGCAAACTTTAATAGCGCCCCCTATCGACCAGAGTCTACACTCATTATTCTGATGGAGCAGGACTTCAAAGTCAAGACTTTATCATGACTCTGTTCCACCTCTGACGTTCTCGACTAAATATGTGGTTCAGTTTTTTATTGTTTTATTGTTTGTGGTTCCATCAGCTGTTGTGAAGAGCAGGTCTGGAACAGGAGTTGTCTAAGGAGGAGCCTGGGCTGATCAGAGTCTATTTAGAGAGGATCGGGTTCAGGTGTGAGTCCTTTTGCACTCCCTGCAGCAGAACCCTGGGCTCTCCACTGGCAGCAATTGTTTGTCTGTTGTCTTTGTTCGTATTAATTTGATTAATTTATTTGTTACCTGCATTGAATACATTGTATGGTGTTAACACATGGCACATATTTTCTGTTTAGATAAAAACCAGCATCCATTGGTGCCAGCTCCCCCTGCCCGACTACCTGTCTGTCTGCAATAAATACAACTGTAATGGATTCCTCTGGTGTTCATTGTGCCTGACCGCACATCCATGGTGTTGATCATAGGCCCTGGTAATCAGCCCCCCCCTTATACAGTCTGGAATAGAATATTCTACATCAGCTGTTCGAGAATCCAACAGAAACGCAAAACATCAAACAAACTAAAGATCCAGTCCAACAGGAATAAAGAACCAGACAGACTCTGAAGCTTTTATATCGTCCTGTTTTTATTTTTCAGTAATCTTTTTCATCCTGCTGCGGATCTGCGATGACTTGTTTCTAATATATGAAGCGTTTCATGACGGAGTCTCAGAAAAGGTGCAAACATCAGCAAACAAAGAGAGATCCACAAAGACAACATGGCCACAGCTCATCATCCCCCCCCGCCCCCCTGTTCACCGGCAGAGGGCCTCTGTCGCTTGGTAATGACATCATCATTTTGCGCCGACGTGGGAGAAGTTGGCCCTGTAGCAGCCCCCAATGACTAAGCAGTTCTGGTGCCTGAATGGAACCAGGTTTAGGTAAAGATCAGGTTTGGGTTCGAATAATCAACGCTGACTTTTGGTTTCACCCGGGAGGCGAACAGCTGTCTCCTGGGTGAAAGTCCAGTCCGTCCACCCCGACCTGCTCCCTCTGAGGACTTTACACCTGACTTCCTGAAGCCTTTCTGAAAGACAAACTCCTCCCACGTGCCGGACGTCGGCAGCGCTGCAAACTTCTCCAAGCAACAGCGATAGCGCTCCCTACAGTTTTTGGATCAAGTCACGGTGAGAGTTCAGCAGGTCGACTCACGGCTTCGACTAGAGCTTCTGTCATTTTTTTTTTTTCACGTTATCAGAAAGGTATTTAATGGGAATTTATCAGGATGTTAAAACCTCGAGTCGACCTGCTGTTCTCTCTTAAATCACAGACTTTAACTGCAGAGTCCTTTCTGCTCTTTCTGCCTCTGACTGAACACATTTAAGTTACAACCACAACAAAAACTTTTAGACATCCTCAAACCTTTTAAAAGACTGCATTAGCAAATTAATCTCTAAATTGTTTTTCACTTTCTATATTTTCTTCAAAAGATATTTGATTTTTTTACCCACAAAATGTGTTGGTATTTGCAAATATGAACTCACAAATGTATCTGTAGGATAAAACAGGGATAATAGAGACATATAAATATTAAAATATGAAAGAAAAGTGAATAAAATGGCAAACAAACATTATTTGCTTCTCTACAGTCTGAGAAATAGTTTCAATATTTGCATTTCATTTTCCAAATCCAGCTCACCAGAGACACATAGAGTTCCCTCAGATAAATAAACCCTGTCTGACTTCAGGACCGGACTCTGAGCTGCAGAAGCAGACGGCAGGAAGGACTCTCGTGCTGCAACATTCGAGTGTTCGTGTGGAAACATGGACGGAGATCGTTCAGGCGTCTCAGACATTTAACGTCCCTTTGGACCAGAAGAGAAAACAGTCAGACATTAAGAGTGTTTCCGTCGGTCTCTACGATCCTCGTGGTCCGACCCCAAAACCCCAAACTGGAAGACTTTCTCAGAGGCAGTATGGTGGATTGTGACTGGTTAGTTCCTTTCCCTCCCTCCGTCCGTCCATTTTTAACCAACAAAATACAAAAATCAAAAGCGTACATCTCAAAACAACCCCCCCCCCCCCCCTGCAGCGTGTTTAAAAGCGGAGCATGCAACAGTTCAGCTGTCGGGTGAAATAACAACAACATGCAAGAACGTCGGGATCTCGGATCTGTGAGAAAAACTACAAACTTTAGTCTTTACAGAAGGTTTTTATTATTGTGTCAGCTGATGTCGGCTGCTGGGAGGAGACTGAGTTTCCCAAAAATCGTCTCTGCATGAACAGAATCTCATTCTCGTCTGCAGGCTGAGCTGATTTCTGCTTCACTGTTTGGTTGAAGTCATTTCCTGTTTGTTTTTCTTTTCTTTTATTCTGAATTGTTTGAATCTGAAATGCTGTAAAATTCAATTTCAACATCTAGCCTTTAACAGTTAAAAGTGTGAATCTTAGTTTTTAAATCTGGATTTTAATTCTCTTTTGCTCACAGCTTTATTTCTGATTGAGGTCCATTCAAAAAATTTCTTTCTTCTTTTCATGTCAGAAATTCTGTGAAGAACTCAGAGACTCCGACAGGCTGTGGACTGCACTCGCAGAACAACTTCAAAGTGTGCGAGAACTTTTTCATAATTGCTACAGATCTCCACTGGGACTGTGCTCACATCAAACCAGACTGCTGTCAACCTTTCACAGAAATGTAAAATCTGTGCAAAGTAAAAACTGATAAATTATATTCCATCCATCATCAGCTGTGTAAAATGTTTTATTTTCTCCTGTTGAGGGAAACGAAGGCAGTGATTGAACTTCTAGAGGAGGAAGGGGTGAACTTTATTTTGAAGGGCTGTATAAGTTTGTGGAACACAGGGAGTGGAGGTGGACTGGTTGATCTTTGTAAACTGGGAAAAGGTCGAGATGCTTTTTGGGAAACGCGGTCAGTAACTTCTGAGACGAGTAAAGGGTTTGAGGAAGAGAAGAAGAAAAGTGGTGACGGGTGGAGCGGGCAGTGCAGCGACGGAGTCTCAATGTCGCAACTTCACATTCTGGAGAAAAAAGAATTAGTCAGGAGTGTTTAACAGGATCATACTGCTGCCGTCTCCTGAAACCAACCGATCTGAAACCTGATGAAGGATTTGGGAAAAAATCAGCAGCGGTGTTGAAATGATTTGTAGTTTCCGTACGTTTAAATAAAAGACAGCAGCAGTACGTCCTGAAGCCCCTCGGCTGGTTTTCTTCAGGTGTGATGGTCATGACGTTCAGACGAGGTCGGAGTGAAACAGCTTACAGTTTTCAGGGCAGTGCTTTTCGTCTAAACGAGGCAGGGCAGTGATAAACACGTCACTAAATCCTCTCATCAGCCGACACCTGAACACAACACGGTGCACGTGAAGGATCCCACAGAGAGCAGCAGCTGCGACCAGCAGAGGATGCTGAAGGTTTACTTCTCATCCCGGCGTCACCATCCTCTCTGTGCTGTGCAAAGAGCGTCCTGATTCCCAGGTTCCTTCAACGCATCACGAGCAGGAAGTCGTAGCAGCGCTTCTACAGGCTGCACGACCCCACAGGAACAGGAAATACATGTTTTTAATTAACTGTATGTTAAACAGAAAAAAAAAAAAACAGCTGTATTTGGGTCCTAAATAATTAAAAAATGATAATTAAACTTGAATCTGAGTTTTCATGACCGCCTGAGCAAGAAAAACTATGATCTTTGATTCATGAGGAGATTTAAAAAAAAAGACTTTTGCTTGTTTTTGAGTCCAGGTGCTTTCCCAAAAACGAATCAATTGCCAATAATCAGCTGCAACGTCGATGACATGCCGCTCGAAGCCGACCCATTCACTGACGCTTAAATCTGAAAATAAACATCGATTCAATCCCCAAAAAACGTCAATAGTCAGCCGTTAACAAAGAGAGCCAATCACGTAGCTAGAGACGCTGCTGTAATGCTGATTGGTGGGAGCCTGCTGATGACATCATCAGGTTGCCTTTGGTAGGATGGAAACATAAACCCCGCCTCTTTCACGTGATTGGCCCGTGAGCTGAAGAGAGTGCGTCATTTCCCAACACAACGTCTGCTCGTTAAACTTATTTTAAACAAATCAGCACGCCCCTTTTTAAACGTGCACCAATCAGAGCGCAGCGTGGCCAACTGCATCACAATGACAGAGGTGAAAACAAAACATTCAATCATGTTCAAAACAGGACAACGTGTGCAAGTTTTAGGCTGTCGAATACATGCCGTGACACGTTAACATCCTCAGCAGACTGTCGTATATCATATATCGTATCGTACAGAGTTCTTGAACACACCTGGGCAGGTAACAGAGTGGACTCAGTCCTGTTCAGACCGGATCAGAGTTGCACATCAGCTGTTAGTGTCTCAATAAATCATTCAAATGGCTGCGGGGGGGGTCATGCAACATTTTTGCCTGCAGCTTCTCAACACTGTGAAGAACAACAAGACCTTTTCATCTAATCAGACCCTGAACGCAGCATGAAGGGGAGGCGGTTTTGTGTCTGCAGCTGATCAGGTCTGTGTCGTCCTTCGTCCTTCACCCTCCTGCTCATCATCATCAGTTTTTCACTTCCTTTCTATGAAAATCATCATCACTGTGGCTGTGCTGCCTGTTTCATTTGTGTTAAATATCACCTGGTGTACGAACAGTCGCTGTTCAAGGACCCTCCAACATTTGAGTTTCAGGACTCGGCTGCTGGACGGCAACTCAGAGATCAACAGATCAAATCCACGTCCATCTTATTGTTTAACTGTTGGGGTTTGTGAGTGTTGCATTCACTGCTCAGCTGCTGAAAATAAAACAAAACATTTAAATTAAATACACGCTCGTCTGGGTCACCTTTAATTACGACCTCACACTGGAAATAAACTACAAGCGGCAGCGAGGACGAGAAGCTTTGTTTGCCCTGGGTCATGCCTCTCATGCTGCACTAACCTTCTGATTAGTTGACTCAAGAGTAAAGCCTGTAGACTCTACTCAGGGCTGAAAAGATCTTTGCATATATATATATATATATTCTTTTGTTTGATTAACATTAATATGGAGGGTACAGTTACCACTATAAATATCGTGTTATTTTCTAGATTTACATAAATGCAGTATTTTATGTTTTTTTGTTGAAGAACCCCCCCCTCCCAGGTCTCTTTTCATAGAAATTAACTGAATGTAAAAACTGCAGGAACGAGAAGTTTCTGTTCCCGACTGATTTTGGTCTGAACAGGAAGTCTGTCAGTGTTGTTTCCCTCTGAAGCAACAAAACCCACGACTCCCCAAAAACCCCGACAGAAACAAACAGGATGTGGCAGCTGAAGAAACAGAACTCTTCTCTGTGATTGGACAGAACAACACAGAGAAGAAGAAGAAGCGCAGCGTGTTGAAAGTGCGAAAGTTTTTGCATTCATCAAGAAATGAAAGGTGTCTACATGGCTTAAAGCTTCGGAGTTCTCAGCGCTCGCTCGACACGGAAAACATTTCGTCACCATGGTGACAGTGATGATGGTGATGATGATTACAATGTGGCGATGAAGAGTAGGTGTGCTAGCCTCCGGGCGCCATATCAACAGGGCTTTTTGCATAAAATGTAAATCATCATCATCAACGTCCTGATTTTTTTTTTCAAACAAGGCCCCACCCCCCCACCCCCCATTAGATTTAAAATATTTCAACACAAGCGAGAAGATTTTCCCCTGTTTTTTTTTTTTAGCTTCTTTTTTCCGTTGTTTTCGTCGTCGCCTCGTCGTGGCGGTTGTTGTCGTTGGTGTGGTTGTAGTTGCTGAACAGAGGGAGTGTTAAAATGGGAGTTCGCCTCCTCCTCCTCCTCTTCCTCCTCTGCCTGTGGGGGGCGCTGCAGGCTATGATCCGGACTGCTCTGTGCAGTCCTCCTGCTGCTCCTGGTCACGCTCCCGGCTCCTCGCCCGCTTCCCGCTGTTCAGCGACGGGCTCCGCGAGCTCTCCTTCAGCAGCTTCTCCTCCAGCTCGTGCAGCGACGGCTCCTTATACATGCAGACTGTGGACACACACACACACACACACACACACACACACACAATACTTTATCAGTTACAGCAGCCACATCCCATCAATCACTAAATAACCAACAACATGAGAACAGACAAATATGTACGTACAGGTACAGGATGTAATATAAAATATTATCGTTTACGTGCAGACAGACACAGGACGAAGGGGGGGGGGGGTAAAAGGTAAGGAGAACATATAGGGGGGGAGTGAGGGAGGCAAAAGAACAGGAAAGGGGGAGAAATGGGAGGAGTGAGATGTGGAGAGGTTGGAGGACGTGGAGGAAGAGGAGGAGATGGACAGAGGGAGAGGAGGAAGAGGAAGGTGACAGTATTTTTAAATGAAGATGGGGGAGGAGGGGGGGAGACAGAGGGAGACACAGAGCAGCTGAAAGCAGAGACGGAGCTTCATGTTTCCTGTTAAACCTCCATCTGTGATATTAGAGCTTCACCTTGTCCTCAGACTCAAAGGAAGTTCCTGCAGGACGACCTTCATCTCTTCACCGACGCAGCTCAAACCTCAAACGCATCACAAGCTCTGACCCCCTCCCAACCTGATCAATACCTCCATCAATACCTCCATCAATACCTCCACAGCCTGTCGTCTTAGTCACAAACAATTCAAGTCCATAAATTACAGTCACTTTATTTTTGTCTCTTCCATACAGACTCTGGAGGTCGCACAGACTTCACAGAACCATAGTTACATATGTAACTTCACAGCAAAGTCTCTGGTGCACTATTATTCTTTTGACTGTTTTTTAAAGACTAATGTGAGGCAGCAGTGTTTCAGACAGACATTAATTTAAATATAAAGGACAGAAAGTGTAACAACATACAGCAGACAGTCTGCTGCACGTTGATCTGGTCCTTTAAAAACAGATTTTGGCACCAACAAAGCCGGTAGAAGTTATTTTATAAAACTGTTCACATAAATCATCCTGTGAACTTTACAGAAACAACTACATACATTTGTTTTATTGTGTGAAATTCTTTTTGAACATGTTTGAAATGCTTTACAGAAAAGAGATGTATTGCCTTTATTTTATTTAAATCTTCTTTTCTTTTCCCCCTGCTTCCAGTCTTTGTGCTAAGCTAGGCTAACCATCTCTGTGACTCTGCAGAAGACTGAGAGACCAGGTGTCCACAGGTGTGTGTGTGTCTCACCTTCGATGGGTCTGGGGACAAAGTGCGAGCAGGGTTTGGTCTTCTTCACGCGGTTTCCCTTCATGATGACTCCGTCCTTGTTGAGGCCCAGGAACCAGGCCCGGCCCGACTCGTGCTGCCGGTACAGCGTGGATGAGTAGATGACGTAGTAGTTCTCAAACACAGACTCCTTAAACTTACACTCTCCTGTGAACACATCCTGACACACACACACACACACACACACACACAGTCAGTCTAAATGAGCAGTTTAGTAATTCAGTTGATTTATGTTTGTACAAAGAACTGGACTGAAACTCAGATCCATGTTGTTAAATATGGACTGCTGAGGCCAAACTTGGGACGGATTAAAGTAAATTTAGCTCATTGCAGTTCCCTCCAGGTATAACAGGTGTGTGTGTGTGTGTGTGTGTGTGTGTGTGTGTGTGCCCCCTCTGGATATAACAGGTGGTCAAGGAGGAGCAGAGAGCCAATCAGAGCGGAACAAACCCACATGATGGAGTAACCTGTTCTACGATTAAACACTCATCAAAGGCAGAAATAAGAAGTTAACAAAGCTGCACTGATTGTTAGCAGGTGTATACTGTATTATCAGGACAGCAACTGATTATTTTTTATTATCAATTAATCTGAGTCCAGTGTGACGTCTTCAAATGTCTCGTTTTGTCTGGCCGACAGTCCAAACCCCAAAGAGATTCAGTTTACTTACATAAAGCAGATCAGAAATCAGTGAATACGTAATTATTCTGTCTAATCAGCCATCATTTCATTTCATTTGTTATTCAGCACGTGGTGACACAGTGAGGAAGAAGAGAGGAAACAGAGGGAGTGGATGATGATGGCTCCCAGCAGACAGCCCGCATCAAATATCAGGAAGTGTGTTTAGACAGCGGGGCGTCCCAACACACACCACCGCTTCACTGTAATGTTTTTACATAACTGCACAGAGCAAGAGGAGGAGGAGGAGGAGGAGGAGGAGGAGGAGAAACCCTCCACCTGCAGTTGAGTCCATATCTTTAGCCAATCAGTTTACCCCAAAATGTGAAGAAAGTCTTCATCTGGTCTTAATATGTGGCTTGGATCTGGATAATGAGACCTGATCACAGGCCTTTACATTTCCACCTGGTATCAGTACGTGTGGGCACAGTGAAGACTGTGATGAAGGCTTGAAGCGATGCTGATGTGAACGTTAGCATGTGCAAATTTAAATTAATTTAATTTAAACTGTGAGTGTGAAATTCGTCTGGAAGCTCTGTGGTGATTTACCAAAAACAGCCAAAGACGCAGCAGAGCGACAGAAAGTTCAGCACATAAAGCAAGACATCGTCTGCGTACGGGCAGATTTGGTTTTCTGTTTCTCGATCTTAAAATTTAACAAAACCCTGAAAATCGATCGCATAGGAGCTTTGGGCTTCACCTGGCTGTCAGCAGCAAGTGGAGCTACGATGGCTGATTCATCGAACACTACAGACCATAAATACAAGCAGCTGAGTGGGAGTTAAGTTGGAGGTACAGGGATATTCTAAGAGCAAAAAGAGCCTCAATCACTCGCAGTTACACCTAAATAACATCCAACATTGACAGCATGGCCACCGCTTGGACTTGTGGGATGTGTTGACATAGAATTTATAAGAAATAAAATGACAAAGTGGTCATATTTACTTCCTTTAAATGAAGCGTCCTGTGTGTCACAGAGACTCCTCGTCTTACAGAGAAAAGCTGCTTCCTGTTTGCACACACAGCTGTATCTCTCTCCTCCTCCATCACTCCGTCTGGTTTCTCATGCCGTGCACACAGTGAGTGAAGAATTGCATTTTAAAGTTTTATGGAAGGAGCCGACATGAATTATGGATGATGGTGGATGGACTCAGTGAGGCGAAGCAGCAAGACAACAACTGCAGCTGTACTCTGTCTGCACTGCAGGCTGATCAGGGCTGTCCTGGTAATTATTGTCATTATTATCTTCTGCAACAGATACTATTCTAAAATGGAGCTTTTCGTTCCACCAGAATGCAGGAGGAACTTTATCTGTGAGATAATGTGACATTTTATATAAATATCTTGAAAGAAGATCACTCTGATCACACATGGTGGAAAAACGAGAAACCTGCTGAGTAACTTTATCTTAGAGCCGGGATATTTTCAGAAAACTCTCCCAGGAAGGTGAACAGTTACTCTGCCTGAGAGTCCATGAGCAGGACAGTAAAGCTCCCTGATGTTTCCAGACTCGGATCTGTGATGATGAAGAAAACCTGCTCAGGCTGCAGCTGCACGTCACTTTGTGCTGTTTTGCTTTTGCAGCAGCACATGAATGCAGCACAATACTGCAGTTTAAAAAGAAAACGTCTGATAATTGAACCATATAATCCAGAATACCACTGAAATCTGTCATCTGAACCTTTACAAATCTGGATTTAATTCATAACTTCTTTTTAAGAAGAAGCAGAGAATTTGGAAAAAAGATCTTTCTTTATAAAGTCACAGCTGAAAATCTTTGAGCTACTTCACAGTAAAAGCCCTCCAACTCAAATC